>LUCH01001579.1:104388-119525 GCA_013368495.1 Paragonimus heterotremus
GACGTACCCTGTTAGAAGGGCATTAGATAGGTCGTTGGTGATTTGTGGACGCCCACAGCAGAATGCTTTGACGCAGCGTACAGCGAGTGCGTTCGCTGCTCCCCCATTGTCATCGATTAGCTGCCGTCTAGTCCGTGAATCTGCAAAATTCCCGGCCTGGCTTGTGTTTCATGAGATATGATGATAAAAATATTATGGGTAATCACTATTTTGTTGGGTAGCGGTCGTTGGAACTTCGTTGTTCGTTACCGGCATATCTAATTCGCAACTACATTTCACAGTCGCAGGAGCTCTGCGTGAGTTGGTTTTGGTCCCACGCGGCTCACTTCCATTTAGGGGTCTTCACAAATCCGTTGCGTTCGCGTGGTTATGGCTTACTTGGTTCTGGTGAGAAACTTGAGAAGCTTTTTCACGTCGCCACATTCAACACCCTTTTTGACCTGGTCCCACTACGTATTGTTGAGATCCAATTTTGCGACCACAAAGCAGACTTTGAACGTTTTCTTCTACACGCGAAGCCTGCTCTTCGGAAGCCTCACTGGATGAAGAATTTCCGTTAGCTCATATCCGTGTGTGAATGAACTGGAACTAAATGACACCAAGATCGTTAAATCCTGAAGACACAAGAGCTATTGAACGATTCATTACCATTGGTTCTTCTGTCAAAATCAAGTCTAATTTGGAAGATGTACAGCCATACCATCAATGGGGTGGCCGGCTCACGTTCTCCCATCAGCCAATTTCGGGGATAATACCAAACAAAGATTCAGGTGGAGTACCATGCCCAGTTTTGCGGTTCATTTTGGCAGATAAGACATCTGAGAAATTGAAATTCCCTGTGAGTAACATACAGAGAGAGGGCCAATCTGCCAACGCGATTAAGGTCTTCTGGGATACGTGTATTTGAGTTATTAGAGCAGTTTGGTGGGCGAGGGATAGGAGTCGCTGGCAAGGGTTGCTTCTTTGACAGATGTACGGCAGTTTATTTTGTTTCGAGTACCTTATCAAGGACCTTACCGTGTAGCCTACTAACATTAAGCTGACGGTTAATGTAGAAGGCACTACCCCCATTACTGCTTCCTTCGCAATCTGCTTGCAGAACTTGCACTCCGGAATCACAATTCCACTATCAGCGATGGTTTCATGCGACCGTGTTGCGATAGTTTCGAAAGCCACAAACTCATGACCTCTACAACCCGGTGTAGCGTGAGATGATTGTTTTGCAGGCTTTGTGTGGTTTTCATAAGCAATCCCAAGAATAAACTGCCATGGAGCCGTCAGAGGGCAGGTGTGTGAGAGTGCTATAAACACTAGTTAATAGCGTGCATGCTACGATGGGCAGCTTAAGCGAACAGGGATGCTCCACGACAGCCGGAACATTAGTGTTTCTTAACACCTACTGGTCGGCAACCAATATTTTGAACGATGTAAAATCAACCGGCGTCAATTGTGACCCGCCTTTCGGGATAGACTAATGCTGACATAGTGCCCGTCTTTCGTTTTGTGGTCAACATTGACGTAGGTGTAAATTAGTTGATGGAGTTTCCCAAACAGAGAGCCACTTCTTCGAAACCTGGCCCAAAATGCTTTCGGATAGTAGGATAATCCACGAAAACTTGCATTTGTACATACGGGGTAACAACGAGTCGTACCGCGCAGTTGCCAGACCTGTTAGAAAATATTATCCAAACACTTATGGTGCCTAAATTTTCTATACGGTACCTTTGTTCATAATATCCTCTCAACGTTGCAACTTAACCGTACTTAATTAACCGCACATACTGTTTTCATCGTTTGAGGGTCACCGTATAACTTATTCGCTTTCCTTTAGCGTTCTTTACTGGAGGTGAACCCCAGCTGTTCCGCTTGCACTATTACCCGGACTTGTAAGGTAAGGTTCTGTATTTATTTCGTAATGTTCATTCACCTTCAGGCAGTCGATTTTCGACTCACGGTCCATTTTACTGCTGTTACTGACCGTCACAGTTGAGATATGCAGCCGACCGCTTTGCATATTCTATTATTATTCACAAAACAGCATCAAAGTACCTTCGGTAGTCTTGTCTTAAATTCAATGATGGTTATTTCTCTACGCGTTGCTAGGAGACTGTCCGGGTGTAACGATTACGGCCGAACCCTCATCAAGCAACGGATAGATTCTCCAAACGAGCCTTCTATTTAACCTGTTGTCCGATGACGTTTTGGTCATGATAGTCACGTCTGCGGATGTGTGGCCAACCACAGAGTTTATCGTCTGCATCCAGATTATTGATTACTACAAGACGCAATGCAACTACCCTGGCCAGGCCTCCGTCCAATGTGTTGATTCGAATAATGAACTACGGCACTGCTCAACAGGGACGTTAGAAGGTTTGTCAGACAGAACACTCCAATATCCCGGAAACGGAACTTTTTGAAATTTTGTCTGGTTGGTTAATGCCGATACACGTCATCGCATTTCCATAAACATGTATTTGGCAATGCTTTTGGAGGTTCGGACGGTTTATACGGCCGTCTTTGCTGTCTACTTAGCCGATCCTACACGTGACACTGGGCTTCGAAGCTCAAGTGACAAATGTTGGCTCACCCTTCTTGTCTGTCCAGCTAGTGTTTGCCATGTACGGCTTGGCAAAGATTCCCAATACCCATCCCCTGCATCAGTCGTCCATCAGCGACCTCCACAATTTCGCATGGGCCGTGAAGATACTGACTGTTCCGTCCACCAGCATGGTATGCGTTAGTGTGGGCCAGAGGCAGTCTTCCTCCACCTCTCTGCATCAAGCTTAATTGGATCTTTTGAGTAGGATATGTATGCTACGTTCGACAGCCTGCCACAGTTTTGGAAATGGGTGGAAGCAGTTCTATTGAGTAACTCCGAACTCGATGTCTACTTATCCTGCCACATGCCATCAAGAACCTGATACTGCAATGCACACGTAAGCTCATTCCAGCAAACTACCAAATGACCGTGAAGTTGAGTATCCAGTCCGCTTTCTGAAGGTTCTTCGTACAGGGTGGTCGCTTGGTTTATTCCTCAAGTTTTCGTGAACTGTATTCAGCAAGAAGCAAAAAAGCTACTTGGCTGGCTCTCTGAGATTGCTTCAATCATAGTAAGCGGAAACAGGTTTCTTAGGGAAAGTTATTATCTCTGTTTTGTCCTGTTTCACAGAGTTCCAGTGGCAGACAGAAAACCGTCGCTTTACCGAGGGTTAACAGAAACAGGGAGAATAAAACTTGGTTCACTGGTATCCGAGGCAATCAGATGTTGCGAATTCCACAGTAATGAGGGCCCCTCTTGATGACAGCGCTCCCTGAATTATCCACGGCTCGTAAGGTATTCCTTAGGTGGCATCGCGTAATTCGGTCGCACCGAAAGATATCCTTTATAAACGGCTCCGGCATCTCGTGGAATGTTACAGTTAACCATCCATTAGTGGCTGTCCTACCGGCACTGTTCATTTGCGAGTGCCTCGTCAGATGGGTGCCTGTCCAGTTACAATACCCCGAGGATCTCAGCTGGATTTTACAGCCGTCCTGCCCGTCTGTTTGCCTCGATTCAACGGTATTCCAGCATGGGTGTTGTACTCTTTTCTGTCTGATTTGAAAGCACGTTTCATCCATTCGCCAGCCTCTTTTCTCCCAATACTTTGCTTCCCTTGAAGTTTTGGCTTGAGTCTGGTGTTTCTGTTTTCGACACCAAGTGGTGCACCACTTGTTATGCTCTGGGTCTGCTCACCCAGGTGATTTTCGGTTTGGACATGTTGGTCGTCTTTTGGAAATTCTCAGATTTACTTCTCTATACTTAAATTGTCCTCCTAGGCTGACTGTGTTGTTAAGGCAGGTTTAACTAGGCCAGTGAGTCCGATAGTACTAGGGATATGATTACAGTTAGCGGATTTCAAAATCGTCCTATGTGAACACGGCACACCAGCTCAGGTTTCTAGTTAGTACGTTTCGCTTTATGTCGGGTGTTGCACGTCCCATGATATATTCCAGCTTTTTGCTCTTTCAGAAATCGGCTGTGAATTCCACAGGGAAGCTCAGTTGTTGCAGGTGTCACTGTAGCTAGCTCGGTTGCATCGCGAAACGATGAAGTAAGGGTCCTGAAGATTACGAACAGCAAGATGACAACCAACGTGCGGCCACATAGTTTTTCACTCTCTTCATACAAAAAGGAGAATAGTGAAAGGGACAGCTTAAAGTGTTACTCTGCACCGGTACCTTTCCAGATCTGACCTGAAGTGATTTGTGCAATGAATCACCTGCAACCTTTTCATCACCAGGTGCTACGAAAGCCTTGCAAAGATTTTTACTGCACTCTCTCGTACACAATTTTAATGTCGTCGAGATCTGAACAAACTTGTCAATGTGGAAGTAACATATAAAAGCGTGTTTCACGGTAGATCGATGGAAGGACATCCAAGCCTACTGGTCCCGTCGAAATCTTGCATGAATTTTGGAAAACGGTGGAATCCAATGAAATGTTGGATCATTATGGTTTTGTTACATCTTTCTGGACGTAACTGCCTCTAAATGGTACGTTCTCTTCCTCATATCAAATATAAGAACTACCAACCTGCTTGCTTAGATATCTCTGTTGCATTATTTTTATTACAGTTGCATTATGCGTCCAATCTGCAGGTCTCCTATGACCTATTCATTGTGTCGGACCACATGAGCACTAAAAGGCAGATAGTTTTGCCGCGGAATTTTAGTTTATCTTTACAAAAATTCAACGGCCTTATACATCTCACTATGAGTAAAAATAACTGTCACACATTCCAACTTGGCTTATGAGACAGGTTGGCAATAGGGAAGAGGTCAACAAGGAATCCTCAAACAAAGCGACCTCTCGGAATAAAAGGAAGGATGAAGTGCAGTCAGGAATGAGTCTTACCGAAAGACGACCTCCTGCACGCCAGTTCTGAGAAAATGAAATTTCATCTAAGAGGTAAAAATGTAGCGGCGCCACGGCTAGCTCATTTCATAAAGTTTCTGAACTTTGTGAAGGGAAACTGCTCCTATTGGCAATCGAACCTCTCACACTGTCTGCTACTTCTCGCGAATCAACTTCATTTCCACTGCAATAAGTAACACACTGAACTCCCTGAGGTTTCTGCTGCATTTTTTCCATTTATACCAGGTCTCTTTGAAGTCTCCTGACTCCGAAAGGTACATACTAAGCCTCCCTTATCCTTTCTCCAAGGTGCGTCTGGATACCTGTGAACTATAGGCGTTACTAGCCCCTTCAGTCTTTCCGGCAGCTTCCTGTCGTTTTTACAGTACGACGCCCATGCTTTGCAAACAAATTTCTGTATGAAGTCACACAAATCGCGGCAAATGAGAATCCACACTTTCTTCCAAATTACTACCGCCCCCATTCATAAACGGCGCGTTCTTCAGCGAGTCAACCAAAGCTAGACATTGCACCAATGGAGGAAGCGTAACTGTTGTTGATACGACAAAATTCTTTGTTTGAGTGACCGTCGCTGATGATCTACCTGGGGGTTTTGAATTGCCGCATGCTTTTGGACATGAACCTCTTGAACACTAACAGTTTAGAGTATTCAGAGAAAGATCCCACCGGTTCAATCACTCTTCTGTCCTAACTAGGCACCAGTGAGATCAGGCGATTCATACTGATGGGCTTATCAGGATTGTAATCCCCGCAAATAATATTAATTCACGGCATGTCTCAAACGTTCATTCGTGGGCAACAACGAAGAAGTGGAGATTTCAACACAGCGTCCTGAGGCACACTACTCAAAAGCAACTATTTATGGATGAAGCTTTCGTGATGCGTCTTCATTCTTCTGCCGCCAGACCTCTACCTTCATACACACGATTATGAGGAAATTCCGCTGTTTGTCGTCTCCGGCAGTAATAAAAGTTAATTCAGACAATCGAAGGCTACTTCAGAAGCCACACACTCAGCAACTACACCTCTCTGTATGCCCAACCTGTATAATGGGTTCGATAAGCAGATTAGTCTGCAATCATTTAGTCATTTTCGAGTAGTCCGTCGCAGAGGTGACCGCCCAGGATACGTTCCAGCAGTCAACAAGGTATGCTAGTTAAGTTAGCTGAGCGACAGCCATAAGCTTTCACAGTTGTCTTCCTCATTCTCCCGAAATAACTTTACCGGACTGAGGGTCATTAGGGTTGACCCGTTACTAAGGAACTAAGTAAAAAGTATGATAAACATTTTTTGAAGATTTGGGTCAAAATGCCCAACGGTTTGCGACTAAGCGGCGGAGTGGTTGCTTATGTTGAACGTGTGACGACGGCCGTGCGTGTGACGGAAGGCTGGTGAGGACGCCCATTGCTTTTGTTTGTGCGCTTAATGTTAGTCATTCTTCTTCTTACATCCGAAGTTCTCTTGGTAACAATTTTAAACCACCTATATGAAGACTGACCCGCTCGGTCGAATTACGCTCATGGACAACTTTTTCCCCCAATAACACTGACGCTGATATATCACTAGGACTTAATATCGTTTACCTGTTGAACCTCGTTCTCCCAAGTTGATCCTCTTCTAATTCTTGTTGTTGAAACATTGCTTACGTGTACCCTAGTTTTCACTTACGTTTTATTGCCTTGCTGCCACTTCGCTAGCTGTGTTTGGCCGTGGTTTTAGTTGGTTAGTTTTAGTTAATTTCAGACTTCATAAATTCGGCACCTTCACTCTCGACTTTTACTGTTCTTTCTCCTTTTTAGTTTTTCACTTTCTGTACTGCACGACACTGTCAATAATAAGCGGGCCTGCATTATCAACATTTCGGCCGGATTCGACTGTTTAACAGGTTGAGAACTTAGCCGACATTCGCTGAACTGTAGATGCGATTATTCGAGATCCAGCATACCGGTAGACGTTGCGCATAGATTATGCGTGAGAAAACGTATTAGTGGACTCTTGGGCATAACACATGCTTCTGCCCTGTGCCACCTACTTCACATGTAATTTTACCCGTTACTGTTCTCTTCACCCCATGAACACAATCCGCGTAAAATTCCGCGTAATAAAGGGCAAAATTAGGATTAGTACGCTGTTTTTTTGCGATTGGCTGGATTGTGCCACCTACGCACGGCTGTTGCTTGATGTCCTGTAGCTGTCCAGTTGGGTTTCTGTAATTTTACTATGTAACTGTCGGTGGTGCAGAGTGGAGGGGACTGATCGATATATGTGGTTTTTGTCGATTGGATGGATCTGTAGGGCCGTACGGCGTTGTTGTGGCTAGCGTCGAAAAACGCATTCACTCGTGAGATAGTGAAGCTGTCGAAGCGGACTGTTTGCGATCGATACGTACAACGGTTGTTGAAAAGTCCTGAGGTTTCAGTCGCCTAAGTGAGTTGCTGGCTGTTCATTTGTCCTTCTTTATATGTTTTACGTTGTTGAGGAACGTGTTTAACTTACATTCTTGCGTACTATCCCGTTGTTCACTGCAGCGAATTTAAAATATAGGAAAGTCGTTGAACACGCAAAAACGCGATGCAGTTGCCATCGAAGGGGACTGTGAATCGTTGGAAGCGGCGGTGCATGTTATTGGCGGATTCCATTGATCCGACCGAAGCTGGTGTCTCTACAACAGTACCGAAGAATAGTTAGCGTTCGTCTTTAGATGACGTTGCTTACAGTGATACAGGCGCTACCAGTCCCTTAGTCGCATGTGATTCGGGCGAATGTGGAAGTGTCCAAAGTGATGGAAGGTTTGAAAGAATGGGTGACAGAATATGAGATTCCCGGGAGGGCAGTTACAGCTCTGTTGCAAGTAATCAACCCTTTAGCGAGAAATATGCCAACTGACGTGCATTCTTTGTTGGGTACCCCTCGGGACTGCCCCTCGAAGTTGATAGCTGGTGGTAGTTATGGTCACTTCCGCTTGCAAACTGCTCTGCCACGCTTGCCGTATGACGTATCATTGAGTAATGCTAACGAAGTAGCAATCCAGTTGCATATTGGTGGCATTAGACCATTCAATTCGTCGAAGCTGCAGTTATGGTCATTTCTTTGTAGATTAGTTGAACCTGTGATCACCACCCCTTTTATGGTAAGCGTTTTTGCTGGTAGCAGCAAACCCTTGAATATGAACGACTATTTGGCAGATTTGGTCGCTGAACTTGTGTACCCTGGCACCAGAAGCAGTTGTTGTCGGTAACCCGGAACGTAAAAGGAAGTTGATAATCAGCAGCATCGTTTGTGACTCATCAGCGAGAGCCTTTGTGAAACGGAAGCCGGATCATACTGGGTACGCTAGTTGTGATCGTTGTACGCAAAAAGGGGTATACATTGACCACAAAGTTACATATCCCCCAACAGATTGCCCTATTCGCACAGACGAATCCTTCCGGTATGCCAGAAAGCACAGATATTCTCCCTTTGAGGCCCTACCCTTGAACATGATACACCACTTTCCGTAGGATTACATGCACTCTGTGGGCCTTGGTGTAGTACGAAGGCTAGTATCATCGTGGTTTGAATCCCCTTATAAAAAAGGACTGCGTTTGAAGATGGACATCGTTGATAACGTTGATGTCAACATAACTGCCTGCTCTCGTGTAATAAAAAACGACTTCCCAAGAGTATGTCGTGGATGGCTGGAGCTCAAAGATTGGAAATCTTCTGATTTCAGGCAGTTCCTGTTGTTCGTCGGACCTTGGGTGTTGAAGAAAACCATGCCTCGGTGGTGCCACTCCAACTTCCTGGACTTATCCCTTGGAATTTACGTCCTTGCACACTCGATTTTCAGTCGACCGTTGCTTGAGTGAAAAAATTATTGTCTCCGCATGTTCGTGTATGAATTTTTCCATATATATGGGGCCGGTGAAATGACATATAACGTTCATTCTGTGGTACATCTAGTGGGCGACGTCGGAATTCATGGCGAACTTGAGGGTTTTTCAACCTTTCCATTTGAGTCATACTGTAATACATTTCGTTGTCGTGTCATTGACGCCACTTGAGTTTTCGACCGTGTAAGCTGTTTGCATGGCTTACTGGGCCTCTGGCTCATGCTTGTCCGTTTTTTTCGCCATTCCAGATTCCCGTTTGGCCCCCGTCCTTCGGAGAACCGCTGTTCCTCAGTGTCTCCACTCCGTTGCACGTCACAACACATTTACCACGTTAGGCCTATACTACATTCCCCTCGTAATCCTGTGGCACAGCTGTTACGCAGGTGGAAAGAAGACAGTATCATGGCGAAGGTGGTACAGACTAATCGCTTGTTACACGTGGAAGCCCACGGTGAGGAACGCAAAATACTGGCGTTACGGCTTAAAATTTCATTTATTTTAGCCACTAGTCTGCATAATGTAATTATTGCAAACAATCTGTCCCACACTGTTGTTGACATTGAAATTGTTGACGCAAGTCGACCTATTCTGCATTGTAGACTTTTCCAAGCCAACGCTCACCTATGGGTGTGTGGTCTTGCGCAGTCTACGTTGTACATATTCCAGGTAAATGACGTCGGTGGCCAACCGATTCGTGCGTTTTTTCTGACGTACTATGTAAATGTGTTCTTTTCCCGTCCCAATCCGGTTCACTTGTTATCCCACTTCTACACACTTTCAACAAGACATTAATAAACATGAGCCACTGAAACCTGTTCGTGCATCCTTCTTCTGCTAACCTAAATCGTGTTGCCCACAACTAACCAAATGCTTTTCACTTTCAGATATGAACGTAAGGAAGTGTTATTGTGCGGTAAAAATTGAGGCTGATGACAACGAAGATGTTGTCGTCATCAGAAGCACCTGGCTTGATGCTGCTCAAACAACAACGGTCATTCCATGACTCCGTGGAAGTGCGTATCACAGGTATGCACGGAACCACCTACAGCCGAAAGTAGACGAACCGGAGTTACCAGCTACCATACTGGTTACCACAAGCAAGTAAGATTACTTCATACCAAACGCACCAAAATTTCATTGCAGTTGACTTTCAACATGCCAGGGAAATGGGAATGAGGTACACTTCCGGTAACTTACCTTCAAGTGATGACACCATCCACATGGGTTTATCTCTAAAACGTCCAACGTAAGTCGATCCTATAGGTGCTTGTCATATTACCAGTAAATAACTGCGATTTGCGGACGATAACATCAATGAGAACCTTGAGGCAAAAAAGGTAAATTGGAACCTACTGCTGCCACTTATTCAGTTCTATCATGCAGCACCGAGCCCCATAGCATACGGTGCTCAGACAGTTATCAACAGCAACAGCAGTGAGAAAGCATCACTTCCATTTCTGATGCTTGCAGGTAATGACTTAGAAGAAGGAGTAGTGAAGGCTGATTTACCGCAGTCACGTTCGTATTTAAACTGTGACAAAGTTTATCCCGCGCCCGATGAATTCCCTCAGACCTGTCTCATAACATCAATGTACAGCTGAAAGTATCACGTGCCACAATGGAACGGATGATGACAGAAATAACACGGTTACCAAACAAACACAAACCGTGCTCGCCGCTACCTGTGACGTCAGTGACGCAGTTACAGGAGATCGACAGAAAAACGTTGGATGCAAAGTTTGATTCCGCAATGGTTAGTGCGAAGATTAGCGACTGTCTTACGTTCTTTTAGGCTGATTACTTTCGGGGTATCAGTGCCCCCAATGTTGGAGCTTTGCTTAGGAACACGATGGAGCGACTAAAGATCAGGGCGGTAGCAGGACAAATAACGTGTTCCGGTGCACATCAGACGTTCGCATTCAAACGAACATAGTTTAAAAAATTTTACCGAGTAAGATCCGCTATATTGCCTTCATTCGTAATGCACCTAAAGCAGATACACGACAGGACGAAATACGCCACAACCCCTGACAGCACACTGAATGAATACTGTAGAGGATGGTTGCACTGTGCAGAGGACAAATGGCCTGCACAACATGCGAGCGCACTACACATTGAAAACGTAAGTAAAGTATGTGTGCGGTAACATCAAAGTATTCTTACTTTTCCAGGAAAACAAATAGATAGTGGATCTGGACGAACATAGTGTTTTGGACTACGATGCAAATTAACGTCAAACATATTGTACTTGTTTTATAAACAGTTTCCTTTAGTACGTGTTATATATCTTATTTATACGCGTTGTTTCCCTATTAGTGGCATCTTGCGAAGGACCGTATTCTGAAGGTTGATTAGGTTTTAGTGCCACGGGGAGGCTGTGGGGATGAAATTGGGATAAGGTTTCGCGGTAAGTCAATAATCGGGAAGAAATGCTGGTGAAAACAGCTGATTTAAGCGTGCACTTTATCGAACTGCTATTGGTCAGTACAACCCCTTTGTATGATTGGCTGAAAAACGGTGTGAAAAACGCTTTTGTTGTGCATACGACCCTTTTTCCACTACAATTACACCAGATTGGCTGCCTGACAAAAAAACGGAAACACAAGCGGGGAGGGGAATTGTGATCATAGAGCAGCCAGGTGAAATTCCGGAGGGATGAGCATCCTATATGTGGATTCCATCGCAGTATGGCAATCACAACTTGGGTACTACAGACGAAGGATAACGGCTATGTTTTAGGACAACATTGTGTTGAATAATTTTACGTATACTTATGTCTCAATCGCAAAAATTCAGCCAACGGAACGTGACCGGCAAAAGTCACAAAACCTGAACAACTCTCATAATTGGTAGCGGTTGTCACCCTACTGTAAACTTTCACTCAGCCTATTCCAAAAAGAAGAGCTCTACTCAAATTTCATGTTTTTTAAGGCCTGAATGTAGTGAATATCTTTAAGTACTGTTCGCAGGCGCGTGTAGTTGAGTGCCTGCATATGTCAGTCCACTGGCATAAATTGTAAAGTTAACGAAACTTTAGTGAACACGATATTCTCCTAAAAGTGTGACCGAAGTTTAAGTCACGACGGTGGCCATGATATACACCACGGATAAGGACTGTAAAAGACTAAACTCAGGTCTATTGTTACGTTTCGAGAGGGCATGGATGAAACATTTGCGGGGGTGCAACAGTAAAAAAATTGAAGGTGAATTTTATTTTTTATTGTCCAAAATCTATTACCGACTACTGACAACGTATTCAAATTCCCTCGTCGAAAAGCACTTTGCTATTGTAGTGGCCTAATTAGTCAAATGATAAAAATGACCAAAATGTGATAGTATCAAAGAAGATTCGTAACGGTGATGGATAGGTTCATAGGTAGAGGTACCAATTAAACGGGAGATATATCGGTAAAATAGGAACGATTCACTGAGAAGTCAAAGTCCTTCAGACTGAATAGGCCACCACAAGAAAGAAAGGTAGCGCCAGAGATGAGATGGGTTGGACGACCGATGGATTAACTCCAATGACAGACAAACAAAAAAATTTGTCACAATAGCCAGTGGATTCCGATAATTTCCAACCCTCCAAAAATCTGTCTACTGGCGACAATGGACGCAGAGAGAACGCAAGGTTCGCGAACCGAGAAGCGTGTGATTTGTGTTTATCGATCATTGATTAGTTCGATTAAGTTGGTTTAAACATCGACTGCATATGTGAAGTTGAGGAAGGTAAAAGGTGTGAATAACGATAAGAATCATGAAATAGAAAATAGTGTACAAGGCGTTACACTACGACCAATTTCCTTTCACCGTCCTCTTGGTTTACTACCCACTTAAAATCCCGAGATCCGGTAACTTTCTCAAAAGATGCTGATTGTGGGATGGTGGGTCGTTTGATTGCTCCACAGGGTATTGCGGTCTAGGTTGATGGTAGCGTGTCCTACACTACCTCCAGTTCACAATATCTCGATATCGCCTCCACTTGCCTCACTGTCAACTTAAACGGTATCGAGTAACTTTGTTCATAAGGGTTTACTATTTTGGCTTGCTGCACCTGACTGAACCGCGCACCCTCATTTTACGAGACAAACAATCCATAGCTTTCGGCCTACCCATGTACATTGTAGCCGTCAGACCCTGTTCGCTTAATAGTGGTTAGATGTGTTAGTGTCGACAGACATCAAACGAAGTAGCTAGCACGGCCCTGCATGTCAGGAGATAGCATTTTGCGTATGAACCGCCGTGGATGCACTATGCTCGCGAGCTACAAAATTGTCCACGAGTCCCACATACAGAGTACCATTGGGCACTGATTTCTATGCACGGCCGAACTTACGAACATCAGGACTGCCGTTGGTCAGCCCTAATACTCCTACGAAATGTTTGGCCGGACCATCAGCCAGACTCTTAGAAGATGGTGAACACGAGAGACTGGTAAGGGTATATTCTCGCCATTATGAGGGGTTTGCAGGGAGTGATTTGTGAAGGGCGAAGACACCGTTCTTTTTTGAACACGTGACCAGAAGAGCCAGCCGAAATTGCAACATTCCACAGGCATTCCGACCCTGACTGAGTTGACTTCGTTCTATCTGTCAGAATGGATTATATTTGTCCTCTGCTGCGTAGCAAGTAGTTGTGTCGGCCGTACTAAGACAGTAACGTCGAAATCGTGCATTAACTCTAACATGTTATGAAGAAGAGTAAACAGGGATGTACTTACGGGCGGGGGCTGAAGGTCAAGGGACAGTTAACTGATGTCAGCGAGCCACAAGAATGCCCCAACCTCCTGAGTTTCCTATGAGTTGCAGTATACTGGTCGTTTCCGGTGAAAATGTCACACGCAATCTGTATGCCACATGCGGCCAGCTAAGCTTTCGAGGGTGACAAACTGCAGCTGATGACGTGTACAGGCTAAGAGAGACTCTACAAGCCAATTTTCTCAAAATCACACTCAGTCCTTCTTAGCCCGCTTCAGTGTTGTGGCTATCATGATCTGGTGACTGTACTTCAAATGGGCTGCCGGCCTTGGGTTACATCTTTCAAAATAACTTTTAGAGGCGTCGGATACAACGCAGCAGGAGGTGTCCCATTAGCACCCAGCAGATGTTGGCGGTCGCAAAACTCTGCGCCAGAGCATAAATGCAACTTAATCTAGTGTTCCCAACGTAATTCAAACTGACACCTGCCTCGCCTTGTCTAAGAGCAAGTTTGACAAAAGCATGTGGTTACTTGTAGGTGTGACTCTTTGTGACACACTGAATGTGTGTCTCCTGGTTAGGCCAAGTCATAGTGTAGGAACGGCAGATACGAGTGAAAATAGCCCAATGTAAGATGGTTTCGGCGGCAGATAAGCATTATTCTTGTGTTGCTCGTACGTTGCCTAGTCTTCACATGCTACCTGGTTGCCAATCGCTCACTCCGTTGTTCCAGATGCCTAGCCAATCGGCGGAATCCCATAAATTGATGGTGTTTGGTATCCTATCTGCTTATTTTCAACGCATTTCCTCGTCGTTCTGTCGTTGCCGTCACGCAATATCTCATGATAGTTATAACTAATAACTGGAAGATAATCATATCGCTTTGCTTTAATTTGTCGTACCAACTTAAGTTTCAACTAATAACATTGCCACCCCTCTGTCTCTGATCCGACGCTCCACCCTACCGTCATAGTTGCCGTGACCAGGAATACCTTAATAACACCAGATTGTGCACTGACGACTACAGCAAAATGCTAGAAACTAATGGGCCTACAATAAGAGCAAGGCGGAGCGTGAAGTATGTCCAGCTGGTGCACATGAAGTATAGTTGCGGATTAGATACGCCAGTAACGAACAACGCAAACAAGACATAGGGAAGTTCCAACGACCGCTACCCAACAAAATAGTGATTACCCATAATATTTTTATCATCATATCTCATGAAACACAAGCCAGGCCGGGAATTTTGCAGATTCACGGACTAGACGGCAGCTAATCGATGACAATGGGGGAGCAGCGAACGCACTCGCTGTACGCTGCGTCAAAGCATTCTGCTGTGGGCGTCCACAAATCACCAACGACCTATCTAATGCCCTTCTAACAGGGTACGTCCAACAATGCAATGGCCCCTCCGAAATAGCGGTGGGGCAATCTCCAAGTCCTAGTGAAATTGCGCACACAGTGGTTGAAGAATGTGCGGACGTTTCGCAGTGATCACTAATCACGTTGCTTAATCAATCTGTGAAGCTAAAGAAGATTCCCACCGGGTGGAAAACGCACGCGGTACCTCCAGTGTACAACTCAGGGGATCATGCAGCCCCTCAAAACTAATGTCCAGTGGCATTAGTGTCAGTGATTTCCAAGTTTACG
>LUCH01001580.1:3288-17252 GCA_013368495.1 Paragonimus heterotremus
GTGTTACTGGTTCAGTAGATGTATAAACTATTACCTGCAAAAACGAAAACGTTATTTTGTTCTTTCCTGAACAAATCGTTGATTATCAGAGATAACTTCCTACTACAAGAATGTTCACTTAAAACGCGAGAATGCTGAAGCTTTCAAAATCTCGCTAGCTAGTGCCAGTTTCGTCTAAAGAAGAGCTAGAATTGGCTAATGAACCAGCACTCGACACCTATCAGGACCATGTGAACGACGTTTGTCGAGACGGCCATAGCAAAAATAACTCGTCTTATTCACCTATGGCAAGTGTCAGTTAACTTTTACAAAGATGCAGTTGGCCCGAGTTAATGTAGTAGACCATAGGCACTTATGCACTTTGTATAGGCTGGAGGCCGGAAACACCCGCTCACTTTCTGTTCATATGTTCGGCCAGGAATTTTGGATAAGTTGAAGCAACTAACCCCGTGGAGCGCATCATGCATGTGAGTTTTTCTATAGCATCTATAAGCAGTTAGTCGGGAAACCAACGAATGATTCGCTAACAGTCTTTCTGTTAGGTCCACGTGTAGATTGAGTCACCCCTATAACTGAGGCAAAACGTCTCAACTGCCACGTGACAGACGCCAGTTTAACAGTGGATCTTAAAAGATGTACTAAGTGGTAAAATGCCCGGGTTGTTCTAAAGTCCAGAAGTAACGTTTTGGAATGCATGTGGGTGCTTTGTACAGGCAGCGTTGCAGGTCTTAATGTTGATATATCACCGCCCTATAGTGTACCGCCATAACCCGACTGGTCGGAATGAATAAATCTTTTGCACGAATGCAGTGGTTTATAATTTTATCTGTACGTTAAAATTACTGCCAGGTATTTCAGGGTTGCCTCAGGCGGCATGATCCTAAAAGGTTTGCTTAGATGAATATGTGGTCACGTGGTCGCCACGGCTGACTCAGCATGAAAGACTGACGAAGCATTTGTAAAATAAGACCGCAACGGCAGATGCCTTATTTCTTAAACAGCACTACGATGCTTTTAGTGCGAAACCGTACTAAGCTTGCGGACTGCCGGTGAAATTGGTTTGCTAGGGACAGTTGTGATATGGTCAACGGGCGTACATTTCCTTTATAGTAAGGTTTATGGCGCTATTCACACCACTCCAAATCCTAAAATGAGTTACACTTTTGAAGATGAAACTATACTACTGATCGTTATTCAGTACATAGAGCATACATCAAAGTGTACACTGGCTTGCATAACAAATTAATTAATACGACGCAGAACACTTTTTTTCGGGATAACACGCTGTCCACTATTAAAAATGTCGTCAGGTTTAAATGACAAAACACTAATCCGCAGAGATGAGTCAATGGTTCGGGGGATTAACCAGACAGACACTGAACTGAAAAACACGGCAATAATTACTGCTGAAACAGCCACAGCGCCCGCACCAGCTGTTTCTGAATACACTGATTGGGTTGTAATATCCAGAGACCAAAGTAGAAGCAAAATGGTGGTATATTGCGAATTATCCCGAAGTTCACAGGAAGTGAGTTATTCATGGCTGGATCGGTTGCTTTGCTACAAGCAGTGCTGGGTGTCTCCTGTTAGACTCTATTCTAACGCCGGACGTTTTGATATGAGTTGTCGTCCGTTTCGAAATGTGCTGTTTATAGCCCGGAGCTACCGGTCGGCGGCCCAGTACCTGGTGGCTCACAGCACACTCACATCCCTTCCACAAATGATGTCGGAAAAGAACAACCTCTTCACGTACAACACAAGTGTTCGTCAACTGTTCCTTCAGACACTGGTCAGTGACAGTCAATATACATAATGACAAAGTAAAATATGAAAACCTTCTAAATGACGATAAAACAACAAACTGCTAACCGATGACTAGTAGACTGTTCGAAGGATATAAAGGTTGCAGCATCTTTTTCATTGTAGCATCTATTTTGTCAGCAAGTCTATTACCAAAATAACTAGACTCCTTTCCATAAGCTGATCGCAATTGCACGTCAGATGACATCTCTCGTTTACTGTTCCCATCTAGGTAGTCTGAAATGTTGTCTCTTTCTCTCTCTCCTAGTACATTCAAATATCCAGTTGTGAATCTGCTTCAGCCAGCTAATTCTTCAAGCCGTCGGTGACATCCAGCTCAAGAGGAACAAAAGGTTAACCAATGACAGTAGAGCGTTGGATAAGTTCAACAGATTAGAAGATGGATGTATGCTGTGACCACAGATATCAGTATATGCAGTAGATGTGACTCATCCATGTAAACCGTGAGGGTGCTTAAGTTTACAAAGGAGATCTTTTAAAGAACAAGAGCACTTAAAGCAGTATTGCACTGATTTCCTATGAGTAACGCATGTGACCAAGCAATCACGCAACCAGATCAGATTCGACCCTAAAACTATTCAGTATTCAAGAGTTTCTGTTCTGCACCTGATTTGCCGTTTTGCACCATCAACCTGTCACTTGTAACTACTTGGTCTGAAACCTTTTCAAAACAGCTGCCGACGTACGAAAGTGTGAAACTCCATGAAATGTTATACGTATTCCGTTACACATCATGGTTAATAGTGGACGGCCACCTAAACTAGTTCCGGCTCAGTTAATAACAAGAACTACTTCATTTCTGTTTGAACCAGCGTTAGCACAAAGCTGGTGACGCATTAAGTTGTCGGAGGGAAGCGCGTTATTAAATTCGACAAAAAAGAGGACGCTGCGTTCATACCTTGAAATCTTACAATAATTTATTCATTGTAAACCATTACTTACAGATTCAATTTGGTACTTTTTGGAGGGGGTAACTTTCCATGCAAACGGTAAATATACTAGTACTGCGGGAAGCACAGTATTTCGTTGTTCATAATATCTTACATTAACTTTCAGACATTACGGTTCATTAGAAATTTGAAGATTGGATGAGGACTTGAGTACTTATGCGTACACGAATCTGCGTTAGATTGTTCTGAAGCAAAAGCATTATCGACAGATCTCTTCAATTTCTTTCAGGGGTTTAGTAATAATAGGCTTATTCGTTATGAAAACCTAGAGGGAATGGGCAAACGTGAAACTCAATTGCAGCATATATGGTATATTAAAAGCAGGTTTCACCTTAGGGAAATCAACAAGAGGCAAACAGAATGCAAATGTATCACGATGTTCTTGTTTGTCTGATGGCTTGGCTCAGTATACAGAAGGTATCTGCCAAGTTGATCAAGTCGTTACCACAGTTGTTGCTGGATGTACGCAACAGGACTTCAAAAGATTGTCATCCGAAAATCAGCTGGCTAATTTGATGCTGTAACTTTAGTGTGTACCTCGTTATGTCGCCGTCCATTTCGAGCAAAGTACGTCTATTAACGGTGAATAAAAATGATGGGTGACAGCATTATTTTGGATCCGTGCACTCTTGTCCACATAATGTCAAATGCTCCTGATGCAGCAACCAAAGATACACATGCACACATGCATACACTCAAACATGTAGGTATGCCCCCGTTAAACTAGTGTGCTAAACTTGATGCCGCATATTGATTCTGCATGTTTTAGTTGATACACACGCTGTATAGATATGGATTACGTGGAGATGTTCTACCATTACCTTGGGTGAAATTGTGTTCAGTATAATCTGGCTACAACACCGCGATGATTCCATCAACTATTTTCAGTCATAGTAAGTAGAGGAACACTGTTGAATTTTGCAAAGACTGCGCAACGCGAAAAGATGAACACCAGAACATTCACTTTCAACACATGACACGGCAATATAAAATTATTCTCAAGAAAAGGGCTGTGTACTAACAATGAAATCGACTATCATCTATTATTTCGGTTGTATTTTGACAGATTGTGTACTCGGTGTATAAATGCTCAGTGTAGAGAATATTTTGGCAAATGCGTAAATAATAAAGTATGATTGCCATGGGTTCTTTCTCACTGCATCAGTCGCAATGCTTACGTGTGTGCAAATCGCAAACACTTAATCCTTGTGTGTTGTTCAAATCACATGTCAGAATTGTGCATAAGGTTTCTGCTGGTTCCACGTATCATAATATGAGCTAGTTATCTGCTCTTCAGAGATGACTGAGATAATCGTTGGTTACACAATAGTACACTCACTGCTAACGTTCAGAACAAGGCAACTCAGTTGATATAAGTTTTTCTCAAAACATCTCAGATAAAATTCCCATCCGTCAGCCTACGGTAGGAGACCTACCCATGGAAACCCAACCCTCAGTAGTGGGTACGTTCACTCAAAGTGGGGATCACTAAATGTTTCAGACGATGGTCAAACTCTACAAAATGCGATCATCCTACATACTGTGTCGTTAGCCGTATTGAAGCGAATGCACAGTGTGTAACAAAACAATGTCTTTCTAGATAACCGCTTCGTACTGACTAATGTCATAATCTATTGAAATATGTTGTACACGTTTTACATTAGATATCCTCTAACCCCCCTGTCGAACTCAATAGACGATAACGCTGTGATCGTAAGCGGAGTCACCCAAGTGCAAGCTTTAGTTGCATGTATTTTCCACATACTATTATGATTGTCTTTACCTCAAGTGACTTGTCACAGTAGCTGGACACTTGCTTTACAACGAGGTGAGCTCAATATTTAAAACTGGTGCTCGTTTGCCGTTGATTGACACGTACAGGTCACGTTTAGTCTCACGCTAGGTAGATAGTTATTGCTACCTGCGAAGTTGTTATCCTGAGGCAACAGATTTCCAATCGTTTATGCACATGGTCTAATCACGTGTACACAGTAGGATTAAGCGCATGCCACGGTGCTTGTCAATACACGCATTCTATGTGGTTTTCTTGCTTCACCGGTTTAACTTGTATTCCAGTTGAGACTCGAAGTGTGTGCACAAAACAAAAACGCGATTGTGTAAACATGTGACCAGGTACCACGGGTTTGAAGTGGCACGTGTTTTTGGTGAAGAGAACAATGAATAACATTCAACTTCAACCGCTTATTAATCTCTGTTTACCACTCATACTGAACTGACTAACAACGAGCGTACAGAGTTAATCTTACTCAACAAATCGAACAAGTGTTTTACAAACTTAGTTGTTGTGTGCTGGAGGCAACGCTAACTTCTAGTTCAGCCTGTTGAACGCTTTCCCCTCTCAATTTATCCTGTTCACCTTCTTCTTTTCGTAAGATTACGGTAAGAACTTCAATAATTCGTAACGTTAACTAACGTCAGTTAACCTTTGGCCCGGAAATATTTATGATGTGGTGCATGCGTAAACTAGGTCAGGGCTTTCCAAAAAACCTGGAATAAAAGTTTGAAAAGTGCTTATTTGCTGACTTCCGTGCTTACAATTAGCCGTGATGAAATGTCCATGGATTTAAGTCTTCCATATGGATTCGCAGGCCTGAAGGGCAGACTATGTTCTGGTTATGGATGGAATTTGGGGTTGACTGAATTTCAGTTGGTCAAACACACCGTGGGAGGTTTTATCCAAAGTCAAGTGTTGAAGAACATGCTTGTTCTGGATGCATAATCTTCAGGTTATTCACATGGCAATAAATACGAGGTTGGAAGTTAAGGAAAATTGGTTGGTCCTTAATAAGAAATGATGTCGTTTTGGAACCAAGAGCATAGTTACTGTGCTTTCGAAGCACTTGTTGCAATAATAGCAGACCAACAGGTGCAGACGACTTTTTCGCACATAGATTTTGACTTTGCAACCGAATCTCTTGAGCCTCAGCAGATGTCAGCAGGCGAAATTTTACATCTACGATATGGACATGTGCGACGCGGTAGACCTGCTCAAAACGATATTTCGATATTTCGTTACTATTCGGTCACCAATCAGAGAGAATGGGTTTTGGATGACTACTGAGCTATATTAGACGAAGGCATTGCGCGACGTTTTGAAAGATGTGCTGGAGCAATCCGCTGAGGTTGTTGTTAAGCGCTGTCCAGGTGCTAGGTTGACCCTCATAGAGTATGCGGATGACATTGCTTTGCTGCAAAAGACGTGCAACTCATGCTGAACAAGGTGAGTGACCGGGCTGGTTTCTACGGGATGCGCTCCTCATCTTCGAAGTGCAAGACTGAGGCATTTTCACTCCTACGTTCTTTATTGCAAGCAATCCATTTGAGCTTGCGGACATTTCCACACACTTGGGTAGCACTTTCTCTGCAGGCTGTGATGATGAGGACAATGGTGGTGATGGATTAGCCTACCGTACAAGGGTTGAGCCAAAAATATCTCGTTGACTAGGTCACTCGATAAAGTCCTGAGGACCACTTTTCCTGCAGTAAATCTAAACGTATATTTTATTTTCAAGTCAGTTGTACGTCATTAACTCAGTGTCGTAATATCCAGTGACGCTAGCTCATTTTGTACCTAAATTATTCCGTTGTTCTTGCTTCACATGACTTGAAGATACCGGTAAAACTGAATCTGCTCGCTACTTTTAAACTTCCGAAACATATGGTTTGTTTGTTTATAATGAACTATAATTTTTCAAGTCAGGATTCAAACATACCCGTTGTAAACCAATCATTGACACAATATTTAATAACGCGATAGGTGGTTTTAACTCTTCAACTCTGCCCTTCCTCATCGGTATGTTTCTTTTGACCAATTCGCGTTCAGATTGCCAATTGACAATTTCCTCCTCTCTCGGTTGAACAGACATTTTCGTGATCATGATAACAATAACACCAAATGAACATTGATGTAAATGATACAAGTGTGTGACAATGACCTATGTGAAAGAACATTATATTTGTGACTTAATTTATTCCGACAGTCTACTGACAAAACATTTCACTGCATCTGAAAAAAAATTGAGTAAGTCTTCCTTTGTTTGAAAAATATGGTCTTGAGAAAATGGTGCCTAACTTCCTGATCAGAATGTTAAAAAAAACTTCTCAGACTTTCCGCATTTATACGACTTAACGAACAACAGTTGAACAGGCGACCTATTAGTTACCAATTAAACAGAAATGTTATAACAATTCTTCCCGATTAGTCAGTCTGCCATGAGTACACAGTTTCGGTAAAGAACTGAGTAAACTATGTTTTTTACGACAGCTCAGTTTATCTCAGCTGTCCACTGATAACTGTTAACTTAACTTAGGTAGTTCACTGTATGAACGAAGTTCTCTGATTTCATTTATGTGTGAGATATAACCAGAACGGAACAGAATGCAAAAACATGGAGTTTAAAGGGAGTAATGTGTGATGAATAGTATCTCAAAAATGTTCCAAATGATAGTCAGTAAATTATGGGATCGTTAAAAACGAACAATTTGCGTTAAGTGTAACGATGACACAAAATCTGTTAACTCAGGTAAGATTTCTTTGGATCTTGCACAAAACGACGGGTCAGAGGTTTCTATCATGTTCTAAAATCACCTCGAATTTATAGCATAACAATTATGCTCTTGCAGAGGGGAACACAGTGGATATTCGCTTCAATACAAGCCCTCCATTTTCATCGTGAATATCACGTCCGTTCGACTCGGTGATATAGACCCCCGAGGTTGGTCGTGCGGCAATGGAAGTACGTTGCATTACAACTGGTGCGGGTTCCACATAGGTTTCAGTCACGACCGGGACCGTTTGCTCCACTCGCTGAACGACCATTGGCTCGATTACGGTTTCGGGAACAACACGTCGGATTACTGTCTGCTGAGGGGGAGGCGGAGGTGGTTGTGAAACCGTCATCACACGACGGACCATGACCGGCGATGGCTCACGAACTACACGTTGAACGATGACTAAGGAGAAGGAACGAGACAGGATGGAAGGCTGACCAGGTTGGATGATACGAATCCATTTCTCGTTCTTAAAATTGCTAGTCTCACGTAAAACTACCTCAGTTTGTTTCCTATCTCTACATCTCTAAATTACATAACATCATGTGGCAGTAAGTAACGGCGGAAATATGTGTTAATCTCACCAACTGGTAAGGCATAACAAGGCTTATTGTATTCCATCGGAAACTTAGTTGAAGCGGAAATTGTTTGCGGTATACACATTTGTAAAATGTGAGTATACATGTTGTTATCAAGAAAAGTCAACGGCCGCTAGTGTAGTGCTATCCCGGGCAACGCACTGAAACGAAAGCTTCCAGTAGCTGTTTTTTTAAGTGTACAACAGTATATATAACAGTTTTTTTTAAAGTGCTTATTAGATGAACCCTTGGGTGGTCCGCCTCAACTTCAACCTTAGAAGCCATAGGAAATCGGATTTCAGTGTTTGATTACCAGTGTGAAAACTTGTTTGGAAATCATGTTACTCGATAAATCTGTAAGTAGAGCGATGTGTTAATGCAAGTCAATGGAGACTAGAGGATGAAGCAGAATTTTGGGTTGTGTGATCAGCCACATGCAAGTAAACCAAAAACGGAAGGAAACGTCTTCGACCAATTGTGCTTACTCGACTATGGATGGGTCTCGTACCTCGTACATCAAATTATCCGCTTCTCGGTTTACACATTAAGGTTGAATTGGGTTTTACGTAAAGTTAGGATTTACCATTAACTGCCAGGCTGATCGGACTTTCTGTCCAACACGAAGTACTTCAATAACTTTGTTATGTTTTTGTTTAGGGTCGTTGATAAGTTACACACAAACCAGTCATACACATTTCAGTTCATAATATTGTTTAGTACAGTTTACGAAGCACTGAACAATGATGTAAGTAACCAGAAATACCAAACAACGGTGAATGGTCTGTTATTGGTCGTATAAGGACCGTAGGTGGACCCAACAGTCTGGCAGGATATCATCATGCCGACCCCTGGACTTGTCTGATAACACTGAGCATCTCAACAGCGCAGTCTTTTTAAGCTAGATGGTCGTGTAAGATAAAACACTTTCATTTATCTAAGCCAGGTTACCGAAGTGACAGTTGGAAGTCATTGATGCAGTTTCGGAACCGGAGAACGAACTGAGGGATTCGCTGACTCCATTTTTTATTAATCAATATCCGTCCTGTAAATAATGCTCAAGCAAACGATCAACATCAGTAAAAAAACATAGCACTAATTCCGTTATATTTTGATCAATTACCAGGGTAATTTGGTATGGCTGACACTAGCTAACTGACCGAAAAGTCACAGAATATGCAAGTCATTTAGAGGAAAAGCCAATAAAATGCGTCATGGTATAACAGAAATTTAAACGGACCATCCTTATACAAACAAAATGCTAAGCAGTAAATAAACCCCAGAGTTTCAATATGTAACTAGATAGGGTAAATGTTTTTGGAATGTAACCGCGCAAGCATGTGCACACTCGAGTTTCAGTTTATGTGATACTTTGGTGGTGGTGAGGAAAAGCAGTATAAAATAAACGCAGCTATTGTTATAATGACTAAGGCACTGGTTTCAAATACTCAATTAGATGGAGGTACCCGTGTGCGACGTCGAAGCACTAACGGACCTGGTTCTTCCTGTACCGGAGCATCTTCCACGTAAACTACTGACGCGGGACGAGTGACAGATTGGCGTCGAACAATTACAGGAGACGGCTCGGGTTGTGTGTAGACTGTTGGGGCACGTTCCATTACCGTCTCTTGCTTCTGCACTCTGCGTAAGATAACCGGCTCCGGAGCAGCTTCAGTCACATAAACCGGTCTGGTGTAGACCGTCTGTGGTGGTGGTGCCGGTGGCGGAACTGGGACAGGTGTTGGTACAGTTCGGACAGTCTGCATACGACGCACGTACACTGGAGATGGCGTCCGTTCACGAAGCGCGGTTGGAACTCGTTCAACGTAGACAGGCGATGGAGTCCGTTGGACCTGGTTTGATACGTAAGTGTATTGCGGTTGTTCGTACACCATTGTCGTTCGAGCAGGTTCCATTGCGTATACCATATTACTTGCCGGTACGTAGTTTACACGTGATCCGTCCATCCCTTCACCGCTGATCAGGCGCCTGATAGTAGACAGATCGTTGGTGCTGCGACATCGAAAACTTTGGTAAATACGTCCACCGGGATAGTCTCCCTCCACACATAACATCAGAACCTCGGGCTTGCTTGGAAATGTATAGATTTTTTTCACATCACTATATGGCACATCACGACGATAACTTTTCTGTCCAACCGTATTTGAGCGTGAGAAGTGTACACGATCAGGAAGAAATTTTGCCACGCCCGGTTCCAGTTGTTTCTCCAACTGCCGGTTAAGTACAGAACTGGCCAGACTATCGGTCAGGTAGTTTTGACCAGTCACTTTGGTCTGACCAATCACGTCTACAGTAACGCCATAGAACTCGTCTTGTCTGCGAGACATTTTACCATTCAGTGTGCTAGCATGTACTCAGCAAGAAATGCGAAATAGCCTATATACCGCGCGAATGCCAAATGGTGTAGTTGGTTGCGTCAGTACCCGTGAGTGTATGCAGACACGTGTGCACACACACACAAACCCATACGTGTGTGCAGTTTTACCACGGCGAACTGTCTCAGATGCGGTATGTGACCATTTGGTGTATGCTGATTGGTGGACATGGAATGAACATTTGAAAGTGGCAGCTACGTAAACTTCCGGAAAGGAGAAAGGAATGTGAACCAAGTAGAACCATGGAGTAATTTATTTATTTTAAAACCACCTCGATAGCCAGAGGTCTATCAATCTGTGAGTATGAACGCCTGAGATTGGTTTAGAAATGACAAGAGCAGAAATGTTTTCATTTTCGATCCTCTGTTTCATACGAAGATCACTAAAATGTCCTGCAAGTTGGGTTATGATGTTCTATGGGCGATCAATGATTAATTTTCATCGGTACATCAAGGTTCAGCTTCAGTCCACATGCGTTCTGTTGAAAAGACATGAATGCGCCAACCTCGTTAGCAAAGGATTGAACAAACCGTCTACACAGAACTGGACACACACCATAGAAATACATCTCGCAGCGGATGAATTGATAAAGTTACTTCTCACACTTCCAAGTAAAATCTCATACTAAGAAACGAGAAACATCAAACAGGAAAACTTCGTATGGAATAAATAACGGTTCTGTCTGAATACAGTGTTGAGTGCGGCAAGGTGTTGTCATTAATGACTGAAAGATGGAAGAGCGGAGCTGCTCAGAAATTGAGATCTACAAGCTTTGTGTAACATGTCCGTATATCGAAGAAAGTATTCACTTCTTTGTTGGAAAAGTTAAACATCATTGTAGTACTTGTAGGGCAGAATATATCTTATTGATTAATATACATGTTACTACAGAAATCAATGTGCTTTTCTTGTACTCCTTAGGTTGGCATCAATTTGTTACTATATTGATGTAGGAGTCATCTAAGCATTGCAGACGGTTTAAAGAAAACATCTATGGCAAGTTTCCAGTCGACACTAACAAGCAGTAATTTGGAAGTGCAGGTAACCATATCAAAATGAATCATCCACTCACTGTATGTAGCACTCCAGTGGCTGGTGATGAGTTGAACTACAAACGGAACATATCTCTACCACTGTGAATTCTAGTGAAAACAGATTGAAACTGTCATAGTATGTCTCAAAATTAACAGAAGCACGTCAAACAATAACTTCTATATTTTTATAATAAATTTGTATCGTGGGGGTAAAGGAAAAATTAACTTTGAAAAGTTTCTACTTTCCTCATTTGTAACCTCTCGTTTTAGACAAAATAATGTAACATGTCACTGGCTAACTGGGAGATGCGAACAACGAAAACTCAGAAATCGAATTAGAATCGGAAGAAAAAGATGGAGACTTACTGTCAAGGGCACTCTGTTGAACACCGCATAAGTTCAGGAATAAATCGAAAGTGGTTCGTAAATCAACTTGTCTGTAATGTGTTCGTAGGAAAACAAACATTGCCAATCAAACAAATACTAGCCACCTTCTCAACTAGCAGTTAATAGCGAACACAGGTCAACACAGCTTTTACCATCAACACTTGTTTCTCTTGTCTTGGAGATGAAAAGTCCTTTTATAGCTTTCATCTTCTTGAAGAGATTGCTCTAGCAGGTCGTAACACTGAAGGTGTTCGTTCAATGCTGATGTAATATCGTTAACGCGACATGTGGATTGGCCCCCGTTAGATCCTGTGTTGTGTCCGAGTTTGGATAAGCGGCGAAGCGAGCAGATTTTCATAAGTCATGCCGCACGATATAATGAGTTTGAACTGGAGCGGTTTCTTGATTGAAGAAATTTCAGCTAATCACTGTTCGCACACCATCTGCTACAGACGGAATTATGGTCAAACTGGAGCCACCTATTCATAGACGGCGATTGGTAGCTGTTGAATGCATGTAGGTTTCAAATTACCGAGCTTCTAACTCCAAGGTCGGGCAAAAACAAAGCAACAAATTGCCCAATCAAAGCATGAGGTGGCCTGTCGCTTAATAGCAATCGTAAATACTGTTGTACTTCTATAAAAACGGTGCTGTTTTTTCAGCAAATTGAGATTGTTTAGTGCCGCTCAGATTCTTGTTCTGATTCTTCTCGATTGGGTAGCTCACTACACGACATATGGAACGTTTGACTGCGCAATAAACAACAAATTGTTTTATGCTCATAGTGTCTGAATACACGTTGGTAGGCTTATTTAAAAGATAACAAGCGTTCTTTCCCAGTGAACATTTTGAATAACCACATCAGAAGAACTATATTGCTGGAAGGTGGTTCCATTTCATGTTCTCGTCAATTACTACACGCTACAGCTGCAAAGCGTAGAGTACTTACATGAACCTGGCCCATGAATCAAGTCTGTATATGCAATAGTCTTTTACCGGTCACATCCAGGGCAGAGGAAAGTTTGAAGTAAATAACTTCACACACAGAAGACTGACAGTTTTCACTTGACAAACGACTATTCGACTGACTTATGAATGACCATAATGTTACCCTTAAGGAGGACTTGTGAGTACTCATCAACCTACGGAAAGCACTTTCCGGATCGATCACAGGACTGGTCTGCAGTACTTGTGTGGCGATCAAAGATGCCGATTTGCGTTGTCTGGTACGATCACTACGGATCTTGTCATGCACAAAGTCCTCGATATATTCAGTGACGTGTTCCTCCAATATGGAGCGCAGGAACCGACCAGTTCTGTCAATATGTCATCGTAGGTGCAAGTAAACTGGTCAGTCTAAGGTGAATTAGACACTTCTGGTATATGCGTTTCTTCAGTACAGATGTGATTCACTGTTGTTGTATATAGTAACTAACAACAGTATACGAAATGGTTTGACCATTGCGCAAAATAGGATTTCTGGTTTTGTTATTCACTCAAAACTTACCGTTCAGTTAATTTACACATACTGGACCATATTCTGTAACTTTTACAAAAATATATAACTTTTAGTAGTCAATATCCATCTTCCCGGTTGCCTCTGCTCAACATTTACCACAATTTAAACGGAACCGAATTACGAATGTGTTGGACACGTTGAGAAATTCAACAAGTTGGAATGATCGCAGTTGCCGTGATCGATAGATGCATTAATTGCAGAAGCAGGGAAACAGTATGAAACCTCACCGAGGGCGACGAACATTACCGCTAATCTGTGAGTAGTATAACACGAAAGAACATAAAAGGAGTGAAGTCTTTGTGAAGAAGATAGAAGCCATAGACGAAGGAATTGTTCACTGTCCTGCTCATTTTGGTCTGGATAAACATGTTCTATGGGGACTTGACGAGTGGGGATTGGTAGTCAAATAGGCAATGATATTTGAATGGTGGGAAACGTAAGAGACGACTTTTAGTTGTAACTAGTAATAGCAATGTGAGACTAGAAACAAAATGTGTTTTTGAATGGGGGATGAATGGATTGAGGGCTCATCCATATTTCGCACACTATAACCAGTCGGTCATACAAGCCGTCGAACAGAAATGTTCAGACACAAGTGAGATACGTTCCAACTACATACGTAGGTCATCAATAGTGCGTGTAAATAGGAGACTGTGAGTAAGCAGGTCAGCGTTTTCTACATGTTATAAAATAAAATGAGTTATATGAAC
>LUCH01001580.1:33157-112070 GCA_013368495.1 Paragonimus heterotremus
CCGTTACACATTTATTTTTCATTGGGTTGATGATTCGTACAAGTGGAAACTTGAGTGTTATTTTTTTGAATGTAAAGTTTTCATGCACAAGGTTCCAATCTCTTTTTGCTGGTTTGCTCTAAAGTGCTATATTTTTATCTTGTAATGGTTGTAAGGCTGTCGGTTGCTATGATCAATCATTAGATCACTGATCTCGATGATGACGAGGACGATGATCATGTTCATGACAATGACTATATTGTTGGTGTTGCTAATCCTGATGAGTGCTCATTGTGTACAACCTTAATCGGATCAAAGTTGACGGAACGAATGGTTTCAATGACGCCATCCACTCAACCGTCGAGGACTCAAAGTTGGAGTCAGTATTAAAGACAACGAGTTCATACACTACTGAATAAGTGATTATTAAGTCGGATAAATGTAACAATGGGACATGTGTTATTCCTCGTGGAGATCGCAACTGTGAGGAACTATTAGGTTGAGTAATGCGTGGTGCCAAATGAACGTCGAAGAGTGTACACCACGCGGACCAAAACGCACATAAAGCCGGGTGGTAAGTGAGATGAACGGCCTAATAAAGACATATTATCCATTAAACCAATAGGACACAACCTCGAGACCAGTTTAACATGGAGCAAACTGCTCAATGGAGAAAAGGCCGACTTGACAGAAAACGCAGGATGACCATAGAGGCTAGCAAAGATCACCGAACCATGCAAACATAAATCCCCTTCACAACCAATACCAAATTTTTGTTGGTGCGACAATACAATAACGTGGAGCAAGTTGCAGTTGATTAAAGAACCCGTTAAAGACGTCAGTCGTAAGTATTGAAGTAGTTAATCAACGTCAACTATACAATTTAAGTTTGATGGTTTGGTAGTAAAATAATAACTGTTTTCATTAGACGAATATGACTGCTCAAAAGTGCGGGATGATAGCCGGAATACATGAAAACATGCACAGAAAAAATTCAAATGCAGGAAGGCTTACGACTTATGCTTAAACAATCACATAGTCCAATAAATTCACAAACCATAATCAGAAGAGCACAGGCAAACCCCAACCAATCAACAACATGCTAACAAACAAGCACACCAGGCTGCAACAGAATCAACACCAATGGCAATTACTATGACGATGATGGAACCGGCTTCAACATCCGCAGCACTAGTACAGAGATGAGGACCGACGTTCACTCCCTTGTATGCATGAGCGCTAATCACGGGCTCTAAAGTGCTAACATTCCCGCTTACTATCACCTGGTGAACGGGAAACCGGTTAAACCTGAAAAATGCTCCAATCTTTAACAATCAAGCTTTCAGCCACCTATCATTTCTGAGTGGATCAAACTAGGTACACTTTCCAAACAAAACACGAAAACAAGTGCATCACTTTACTTTTTTGTCCGAGAATAGGCTATTCCATGTGCTGATTACCAAAACTGACTCCCTTTTAATTATTCGTCGGGTACTACTAACAAACTTCATACTTCAGTAATACTGGAAGTAGACCTATCTAAAAGTTATATACATTAAATCCGTCGCCATTTAGGTAATGCGTTACAGGTAGCAAGTATGAGAACACTCATCGTCAGATGAAATTGTTAACGTTACATTGTGTGAGTGGTTCAAAACTCCTGATGAACAGCTGGTGATCGCTACGGAGTTAGATTACCCATCAGTGAATTTATCCATTACTGAATAGCTGAGTTGTCGGAGCACAAAGTGATCATCGTTCTGATGCACTACAACTTCAATGAAACAAACATTCTTTCTGAAAACCTTTGCGCTGATGTGACTGCAAACGGTTGAAGTAAATGAATCGGAATCCAATGTATACACCACATCGATCGGAACTGGAATTTTGATTGCCACTTTAGTGACACTTGCACACATCTCACTGTGAACAATTCTGTGATGGCAGACATAAATTAAATCGAACTTGGCTAAACCAATAACGAGAGAATGTCACAGCACAACAACTAAAGTTGTCCACATTATATTGCTGAACACTGACACAAGTTAGAAGGTTTGGTCACAGTTTACTTACAACCCATATAAACCAACTGTTTATACATCTACAATTTAGTTTCAGCAACTGACGTAACGTTCGGACAGCACACAAAAGGCGAATAGTTCGACCAAATGTTTGTAATGATGTGGCTCTCCAAAAGCCGCGAATCATACTTTCTCCAGATCAACAATCACTCAGTTCAGCATATTTTACCCAGAAGTAAATTTATCTGACAAGTGATAAACTAGCAGGATTTAGGTCATGTTTATCTACCTTAGTGACTGATCTGAAATTAGCACTCGACTGCCGGTTGAATTTTTGTTTAGACATATGAAGTTAAACTAGCCGAAATGGAATTTGTATTACTAATAAGTAACGTGGCAGATTTATGACGTTGGATGCCACCCAATTGTGAAAGGTCAGGGCTTCGGCTGGAGTTGAACCAACGACAGAAACATCATGCCTCAACGCGGCAAGTACTCTACCAGCTGAGCTACGAAGCCACACCAGGAGCTTGGAAATTTCACATTTGGCCTCGGTTACCCACCCGTCCCACTGTCTCATATGGAATCCACCAAATGATCCAGAGGATCGACTGCCGCGGCTGGATTTTTGGAACACGGAATTTTACGAGGCAAACTTCGTGTTCTGAGTCAACCTCTGGTCCACTAGACTGCCCATCTGAAGGATGTCACCTGCGGTGTTAAGAGTAAGATACCTTTTATTACAATTAATCTGGTTTGGCTTACCAAAACTCGTCAGAAGAATACATACGGTTTTTGATTCGGACCACTCTTCAGGTATACATACCGGCTAAACTTCGACTATACATCTTGTTATAAAAACTGCAGACGCATTAGTTGAGGGTCTGAGATAAACGTTAAAAATAATTGAACAGATGGGTTTTGTCTTCATGTTTTGTGTCATTTGAAAATGGCGTTGTTTTGGTGAACTAGGTCAAACTCGGGGTCACTCGCTTACACTTTGGCTGAGGCTACTCTCTATAGTTTACAGCAGGTCTCAATATAAATTTAAAGGTGCATATGAGTCTTAATATTATCCAACTGTTTCTTCAATAGTTTGCACCAAGTAGTATCAAACATTTGAACTCCTCTTAGTGTCACATGTACATTGTCAGGTTGACTGGAAAATCGTCACTGACGTTATGAAGAGAGAGAAGTGAATAATCGTTTACAGATAATATTCGTAAACTGCATGTCCGGTGGTTCATGCAATCTTTCTGTTTGGACTTCAACAATTAGTACACATTTCTATGGACAATTTCTTACGAAAACCCTCTTGACTTCCTCTACAGTAGTAATTTATACTCCCTTATTTATGGACCAATCACAAATTGCAGACGAATTGTAAATAATGAAGAAAAATGAAATAGTTAAAAAACCAGTAAAATATCTTCCTGTCACCCCAAAGACTCCAACGCCTAAATCTAGGGGATAAATGTATGGACTATTAGTCTGACAGTTAATCATAATCCTTTACTCAAATCTCTGGCATGTTAAGACATAGCCAGGTCGATGTAACTTTCCACTACTTCGTTGTAGACAACCTAGTTCGAGTAATTGGCGCCCGGTTTATATCTCCATCCACCGACCAATAAATGTACTGGACAATGAAAGCCTGTTCAGGTGATTGGTAGAAATCTGTGTTTGGAGGTTCTAAACCAGTTTTATTGCACTTCTTTAATCCAGTAGGACAACCGTTTCCCGTGTGACACTCAGAATAGACTCATGAAAAGATCTGTCACACCAGTGTACTGATTGAGTAGACTAGAAATCAACTTGCAATGTCATCTGTACAAGAACCAATTCATTATATTCTACTTACAATCGTCCTGCAAGATGAGACAACAAGCCTCTGGTGACAAACAGGTGACGATTTTTCGCACTGTTCCCTCGATACCAGAAACTCGCAGCTAGTTCGTAGAATGCAGTTATTTTTCTTAAATATAACTTGAATATATGCAGCTAACCGCGAACTAATTATAGGTTTCCTAAATCTGAGTTTTCATTACCACTAGAAAGGTTTCCAGCAAATGTTTATTTTAGCGTATATTAACAGTGGCGACATACTATACCATGGCGCATGTTGACGTTGAGTACTGACAAACGTGAGACCGGTATTTTATGATGTATTCTGCTACGTTTGTATGGTGATCTGACTTGCATACCGCACTTATCTAGAGGGCTGTGCCGACTAGGATTTTTACCTACTTTCTACCCAGATGTGCTCAGGCAGTAAAGCATATTCCTATGAATATGCTGTAGTTGTTGTCCCTCGAAAAATGAAGAATAAATGTACAAAGCCTGAATCGATGAAAACTTTTCTGTAAGTCCAACGGTTGACAGTCGCCCTATTGCTGAATATTGTAATAAAAAACTTACAGGACCTTTCAGCTGCTGGATGTGGCTTTTCATATATCGGCTACGTACGGACGGGGGACAGATCAGAAATCGTGGTCGTAGGTAGTACGTTCCCAGACTGGACTATTCCCCTACTGCCAAACGAGTCAGCATAGTTGATGGTTCCGGTTAAGATCCCCAACATAAACCTACCGTCGCTTGCCTCATAGGTCAGGCAGGTGAGGCAACGTCGCCGAGCCGGGTCCCCAAACTCAGCCGGCTCCATTGATATCCAAACTATTGGGACGTAATTGCGGTTGCTGTTGTTCTGGCATACTAGTCAAGATAACAGCTGAATATTTCTGCTACTAACGTTCGGGTGTATCAACAAATAGTCGGCTCACAGAATCACCTCCTCGTGATGCCGACTGGGTGGTCTCCGTGCAAACCTTGATTGGCTGAGAGTTCAACAACTCCGGATAGGACCAACCATTCTACTGGTTTTAATGTGCTGGTTACATTCAATCAAGACGATGAAATTACCGCCAGCACCTCCGTGCAAGCATCTACCTGTAAACAGGATAAACAAGCGGAGTACACCTGTTCAGATTTGCAAATCGAACGCTAGCTTATCGGCTCATACTCGTATGCACCGACGCAGGAATGGTCCACAGCAGGAAATGGATATGCAGCCTATCGCAATCCTTGATTGTGCCAATTGTGACCGCAGCTTTCCCACCACAATTGTTCTCAGCCAACACAAAAGTCATGCACATCCCGTCGAACGTAACCATGAGTAACCTATGTCCATGAAAATCGCCGGGTCTAGTTGGTCTCAGCAAGAATTGGCTTCGCTTATCAAATTTGCCGATGCACTGGCTCCATCGTACTCTGTTCGACGCGAATTTCATCATCAGCTCCTGTCACATTTTCCAGGTCATACTTTGGATAGCATTCAAACGCGTCTGTACTGGCAGAACTGGTAGAGGAATACTGTTCCCGTTGCTAATCCAACCATCGTCTCAAAGACTAACATGACATCGGATATTTGGTCCCATGCTGCTGATCATGCCGAGTGGTTTACGTGTTCGGTCCAAACAGCGATAACCCAAATGGAGTCTAATAATGACGCTTTCTCACAAAGCGATGGATTATTAGCTATTGCCCGCGGTCTTCAGGCAGGCATTTTTACAATGGTACAAGCAGAGTCGCTGTTGAACATGTATGCCTCACCAGCACCTGGCAACTGGTTACTCGACGAAGTGGTCGTGTTAACAAGGAACTCACGTGAACTGGATACATGCGGAGGGCTAACTACGCAGCGATTTAAACGCTGTATCACCAGCGTAAGAAAGACGTTGCGTTCGCAGTTATTTCTGGAAACTGGAGAACTGCCTACAAGATGAACCTCGGCCTCCCGGATACTTCCAACGAATACTGGTCCGAGATACTATCGGCTCATCTGCACGTTGATGAGCGACCATTTTGCATGATTCCGTCTCCGGACTGATCTTTGGCCGACTCCTATCGGAATGTTTCCGCCACGTTCAAAGTCTTCGTCCTTCGGTCCCAATCTGGTGTTCGGCAGGGTGACCTACTGTTCCAGTTTCTATTTCTCATAGCAATGGATGAGGTGTTGGCTCTATCTCGAGTGGAGCTTGGTTACTAATTCCACGATACACTGGTCAGCTGGTCCGCTTACGTTGACGATCTGATCCTTCTGGCTGATAATCTTACGTGTCTCTCCTGGAAGCTTGCAGCCGCATTTAGCGCCCTTAAACTATCCGGGCTGGAGATCAACACGCACAAAACTAAGGTCATGGTCATCCGCGGTGACTATAAACACAACGCAACCGATATCTCTGATGAGTTTATCCACTTCGACCCGGACATTATTCATTCACTAAGCGCCTCCGACACGGTGACCTATTTTGGTATATCGGTCACCTGGAGAAGTGAAGCCTTCACTAATCACCATCTGCAACTTCGTACGATGCCGGATGAAACTACCAAAGCGCCTTTGAAGGCATATCAACGTCTCGAACTCTTGAGACAACATATGTTCTCAGAGATGAATCACTTTATAGTGCTGAGCCGAGTCCAACGTAACACGCTTAAAGCTATGGACTGTACGATTCGCCATTTTGTTCAACAGTGACCCTGTCTTCTTAATAACACAACACCCCAATTCACTCGGGCAGTCTGGGTATCCCGACTTTGTCCACCGCTATTCGATCTCGCGCAAAACACAAGTGGAGAGACCGTTCTCCATTCAATGTCCATTTCTGTAGAATGTGGTCGAATATAATTCCTTTTGCTCTATCTTGAGGGTAGTTGACCTCCCGGTACGCGTTCAGAGTGTAGTGGTGACGAACAAGGAGGAAATCGACGCGGCGTTGATGGATAAACTCTACCATTCGCTTGACCGCCGTGGTCTTCAAGAAGTGTCACGTTCTTCACTCTCCAATCGTCGGCTGTTCAATCCAGACAGCCTCTTCCCCAGAGTTTTCGTTCGTGCCATCCAACTCAGATGTAGTCTCTAGTGGACTAAGGTCCGAATTTCGCGAGGTGGCCTGGGTGACCACTCAGTTCTCTGCCGTGGCATCTTCGGTCGACCAGAAAGCCTTGCTCACATTCTGCATTCATGCTGGATCACTCGTGACATGCGTTGTGTTGGACACAACCGCGTGGCCAAAGGTCTGGCGAAACGACTGCGCAACTTCGGCTATACAGTCTTTGAGGAGTTGCGAGTACCAATGGCAAGGTCGTTCATCAAACCCGATGTGATGGCGATCCGTGACGGCGCTCTTGTGGTGCTTGACGGCAGTATAGTTGGTGACTACTGAAGCCAATTTGCCTAAATGGACAAGGTCGCAAAGCACAGAACCGTCTCTCATAATGCTGCCATTTTATCGCTTCCCTATACTTTGGGCTGTGACGTGAACTCTGTTTCTCATTCACTTGTGATCATCTTTTTTCGCGGTATAATATTTCCTTCTTTAAGTAACGCTATTCTTCGACTGGGGCTGCCCTCCTACGCAGTCACAGATTTATGTCTACTGACTGTTCTAGGTTCCCTAAAAACTTACGACACATTTATGCGGGGAATCTGGCGTTAACTGTTGCCACCTCTCTGACAGTTGTCTCACTGTGAAGGACATTTATCCGTCCCGATGTGTGAGCCTTGACTGTGATAGCATCCCTGTGCACTAAGGAGCTTTTAATTGACCGTTCACCTATTTTCTGTTTATTACTCCTCGTGCATATTTTTTAAAACTTAAACTCCTTTGTTATATACGGCACAAATAACTCTTCATTCGATGACTACTATTAACTCTTGCTACTCTTGTGAGAAGACTCGTCAACTGTCCAGAGTTGCTAACTGTGCAACGGCCCACATTTGACAGACAACTTTTGTTTTACATTCACCTTTTTCCTTGAATGTTGTTTGATTCTGGTGTCACTGTTTGTTTTTCCCTTGGAGTAAAGTGTGTATCTTGCTCTTCAAAATAAACGATATAAGTAGTACGAGCGTGTAATATATCGCAGAAATTTTTGTTTAAGATCCAGGTTCAACCATTTAACTTTATCCCTAAAAAACGCTGTGGCTAAGTATTTTGCAGAGTTTCGGGTGACAGCAGAGTTGAATCTCGCGGATAAACTAGAATGGGGGAATTTAACTGTGCCTTGATGTAGAGTAAAGCTGGTTCTATTTGGTGTGACTAACCAACTGTTTTTATGTCATCAAACTTAGTGCTTCATGTAATCATTTGTTTGCCAAAATATTCGTGCAAAAGCTTGAACAGAGCCATATAAAATGTTCAATCGACAGCCAATGTTTCCAACGCCATTATGCGGAGGATAGATCTACGATTACAAACGGCTTGGGAAAGTCGACATTTATTTCCACCTCCCCACGGAATTCATAAGTAGTCAATTATACGGACAGCTATTTTCGGTACTTCCCATCGGGCTTTTACAATTACACAGGACAGATGCGTTTTATATATGACAAATCAAAGCATGTCAAATGGGCCATCAAAATAATAGGTGTGGTACAAATCTCAGTCTACTGGAGCCGGTAGAAGTGTTGATGAATTTATGACATTATCACTGGCGCCTGCCGTAAGACATGCATTCGTCGGTGTCATGCTTGCTTGTTTTCTAGGGACTGTGAAATAGCTCGTCAAGGGAGAGTTAGTGTTTTTACCAACAGTTCGAGCACACAGACAGGGGTTGTAGAGTCTGATGACAATCGCCGGGGCCGCTGATAACAGTCGCACTCCGGCAGCTTTGAAGCAGGATTGACGCACCTTGTAAATGACTCGGAATGCTCCATCTGGCTCAATTTGATGGTCAGTGTCAATCTAGTGAGAACCGATTGCGCTGAATTTGGGCTTTGTGGAAGCGTTCCGAAGCCATTGCGGGGAGTTTTCACCAATCCTTTCCGACAACCTCTTTGTGATTCTCCCAGCGTAAGCGGATTGACAACAACAGGTGAGAAAATAAACCAAAAAAATGGAGAAGACCTAGGTAAGCTATCTTTGACGTGTCGCACCAGTATTGGCACAAGTATTGGACGTATAATGAGGTGGCTTGCAAAAACTGGTAAAGGAATATCCCGCAGCTTGGCTTACAAGCAGCAGCCAGCGTTATTGTAGAGCATCTGGCAGACACCGGTCACAACGTGAACCACAATCCGTTATCTTTGTCGATAACAGAGGGTCCAGAAAGCAGTCAAGAACAGTGAAACACCATAGTATACCAACGGTCGGACCGATCGCTAGTTGATAATATCATTCCACGTTATTTCGTTATGAGTTGTTTATTGTAACTCCTGAAATACTTTGGTGCACTTTCCGTCTACCCACCAATACATTCTATTCATACTGAGGTAACATCGGCAGACTGATCAAGCCATCCTGTTGGTAGAGAGGGTTGATTTTTTATTGTTTTCTCATTGACCAGGTTTGGCTTTGTTATTCTCATGTTTCAGTTACACCTTATTATGTAAATTTTAAAATTGTAATGGTCTAACACTGATAATATTTGTTCTTTAACCAAGTCTTGTTATCAAAATCATCTGTTTAAATGACAAGGGTTTGTTACGATACAAATGTTGTTGATGGATTGCTAGAGAACGCTAAATTTGTTTATAGACAACATATTTCATTTTTCGTTATACATTTTTCTGTTTCTGATAAAGCAGACACCGTTGACTAAGTATCGGAAAAGCTGTCCTCGATTTGTGTCTTGTTTCTAGAGGTCTTGTGTTTTTCTGAATCCAGTGGTTGGAAGTTTTCTTAACACCAACGTGGTTCAGTTGACGTGATAATCATCATTTTTGTTTATTTTTGACCAATTTGTGGGCAATTTTCATAACTGGGAACCTCTGTTTACGGTCATTTTTGTTCTCAGATGAGAGAGAATTAGTAGTTTGTAGATTTGCTCCAGAAAAGCAAAAAATTCAACGTTCCGTTCACCTCTTTCAAGCTATCGAAAAAATTAGAATTACTTTATTTATTAAGCACTATTGGATTCACAGACTACTCGTAGCTCAATAATGTATATGAAGCTTTTGGGATGGATTCAGTAATAAACTTACATGATGACATTACAAGGTTATTAGTGCCATGTTTGTTTTTAGCGTGTTCTCAAAAATCATCTGATTGTTATCGAAAATGAAGTTGGCAGTTGAATTTGATCGGTAATGTTGTATGGAACGCTTATTGAACGCAATTGCTAGTCTGACTGTCCCAGACATGACAGTGAGGTGTTCCACATGAGCACTGGGCAGACATCACAACAGGCACGCAAAGCCGTTGCGAGCAGCTCCACAAGACTTAGAAAACAGCTAACCATGAGACGAGGTAAAGTTTGTGGATAGGAAACAGTCCAACAGTTTATTGCTGGTACAAAACAAACCGTATTCAGTGAATATGTGTTATCTCTTCGGAAGAAATTTGTCCGTAGGTACCACTTCAAACTCGCTGCAGGCATGGCCCATTTCCCTCGGTACGTCCTCAGAACTCCGTCGTTTATTGAGCAACAAGCATGACAGATTACAAACGTGAGTAAATCCCCTAACTTTGCTAGGCAAAATAGCAAGCAGTGACCTGTAGATATTGTGGGTCTGCTCATAATTTTCATATTGTGGTTTTAACCAAGCTGAATTACGATGTGTTTACAAAGTGAGAAATATTCACTTTCCTGTCCGAGTCATGCATATACCTTTCCGCATGCCATCCAATTCTCTCCAAGAGAAATCGCTCGGGCCTCATAAAACCTGCTTCAAAAGTGAAACTGTTCTCAAATCAACCAGAACAAACAGTCAAATGGTAAAATTTGGAAGGTCAGAAACTAGAAAGCCCGGCAATAATCAGGGTCCAAATGATTTACTTGTATCGGTAGAAACGATAGGACATATATGATAGAACCGAAGCGCCTGCTAGCGACACACTATGAGATACGTGTGGCAGGTGTTTGCGCTACCGGTGAAGCCATCTAGATCTGAGTAGTCGAACGGTAATTATTCTAAACTTCGATCATTGCAGCGATTTCATAAAGGCACAACATTGAAGTGAATATTACACCCACAAGCTTACTATAGTCTACTGTAGGAGTGAACTCACTGTTCAGAAAATTCGAAAACGACACATTACGTTGTGTACACCGTGAAAAAAACAACCGCTCAGTTCTATTATTGGTATGTAGTGAGGCAGATGTGATAAGTTAGAAAAAATCCAATTGCATAAAATTTCGGATTCGTCCGGAATCGATCCAGCTAGAGAAATAACGTGCCACACGCGACAAGTGATCTATCACCTGAACTACAAAATCACACCGGTAGTTTGGAGACTTTACCTTTGGTCTCAGCTACTCGCAGAGCCCTCTCTGTTATTAGTTTAAGTCTATAAGAAACCTAAATGTTTTGCAGTTAGTTTTCTTCTAGGAACACAATATTGGCTACCCGTATCCTAAAAACGACCTTTGTGTTTATCCGTAGCTAACAATTCACAGCAACCTTGCTGAAGAATAAGGTTCAGCCATACTTGTAAAATAGTATATTTGAACGAAAATCTGCGGGTTATTTGTACACTGTGAACTACAAATGCAGCTGTACATATGTTTCAGAAATGGCATAAAAGGAGCGTTCACAGTGAGCAGTGTAAAAATTTACACCGCAAGTTTTTGTTTAATATACCTGTTGAGCACATTTCACTTTATCTCATCTGTTATAAACTGTTCTCCGCTAATTTACTTACACGCACGTTACACCACGCAGAAATGTTTGTGGTAACTGATCTTTTGTGAAAACAAGGCCACAACCACTTTCCGTAAGAAGTTGGCAACTAATGTTGGACAGCTGCACGTTGACGTTAGCTTGAAATGCTGACGGGAAAAATGAACTTGTCATTAGTTTGTGAAAAATATCTGCGACCGACCTATACGACCAACCCAGGTTCGTAGAGTGTCTCCAGGTTGATATGCTGACGTAAACTTGGACAGTCACACAGACATCAGCTGCTCCAACACATATATATGCTGTATCACTTGGTGTGATATGGAGATGCCAGCTAATTTTGTCGGTGGTCGTTTGGTTAGGATCCATATCACCCGTGCTTTATATTGCATTTGCTCAGTCATGTTAAGTGTGTGCGAACTAACAGAGTTGAATAGACAGATCGTCCGAGCGTTTCACCGGACACCACCTGGTTTTCGTCATAGAAGTACATTTTCCGACCTGTGAACTGAAGTCTTATCATGCCATACAATTATAGTCAAGTGTCAGTTTTAACAGACGTTTGACGATAGTGTGCTTCAACAGCTGAATGTGTAACTTTCGCTTCAGATTGTCATAAAATATGGTCATTTCTTTTAGGCGAAAGGCTGAAGTCGTCCCTGACAACCAGCAAACGTCTGTCGTTAGTAAGTGAACCGAAACACATTCAGTTCTTATATAAATCATAATAGGAGATCTAAACACCACACATCCAGAATACAATTCCCTCATCACTGAGACAAATCCAGTGATGTCAGTGAATCCAAGAATAACTACTTCAGTTCACAGTAACCGATACTATATTCATCTCTGTTTTGGCAACGTAATTTCATTCGCTTCTTCATCACTTTGCCACAGGCTGCTACTCTACACTGTCCTAATGGAGACATTTATTTTCTGAGTGCGACTGAATTCTGAGGCACTTCTAGTTGCAAAAGGAGCTGATTGTACTACTGATCGTTTGTCACTGTTCGCTAAAACTGAACACTATTCACCTCAATTGGGTAACTTGTTACTAATACTTTGACGTTATAACATGGCGAGTAACAACATCTCTATACCTCTAGAGCGTCTTCATCACATGTATGTGCATTTGTAGCAACGTTATGTTGAAAGTCCTAAGAAAACAATCAAAACTCTGAACAAACAGACACACAAACGTACCTCACTTATCAAGGTGACTCAAATCTGCTGATGGATAAGTTTCGGTGTACAAAGAGTAAATTTTCAGTCGTCCATATCTGGAACATCTTCAAACTGGGAATAAATTAAATCTGTTAGATGAGTTACGTAAGTGAATACGTTGACCCGCGCTTAGTTGAAATGGAATTGGTATCCAGCGTTTCGTGATATTTCTTTTGTGACGCATCAAAGTATTCTGATCGTGTTCAGATGTTGTAGTGATCTTTAGCACTTTACAGGCTTAGACCAAGATGTGTTCGATACCCCCCAACCTCCATATTAGCGTTCCAACTATCGCTGCCATCTAATACCAAACTTCACCTCATTCGGAGTGCTGGACAACGTGTAAAACCGTGTGGTAGCAGTAATGAGATAAACTAATCCGCGAATCTGCACCGGTTTGAGCCTAGCCAAACACTAGTGAAGCAATACTGCTTCTAAGTTATAATGTCACAATAATTCGACATTATCGACAACTTCATATTTGTTTCAATCTGTTTGTCGCAGTCTAACCTGTCTGTAGTCTTTTAAACTTTTTCTGCGAAAGAACGGAATATATCTCCTGTTCATGGGGACAACAGCACACACAATAAACACACACAATAAACATCATCACTATCAACTTGCTCTGGTGGCTGATGTGAATTAGTCTGCTGATGCATAATATTATGGTCAAAAACCAGCCAGTATATAGTGTCTCTCTAGCAACGTCGCATTATACCAAAACATTTTCCTTCACAGAAGTTCAACATATACTCCCGACAGCAAATTAACTGTGTGGAGCAGTGAATCATATGGGGCTAACAACTGTCGTGTACTGGTGGGGTGACCCACATTGGGGATATAGTCAACGTGTCCTAAGTCAGATCGCGTGTGCGAGCTGATTGTGTTGCACATATCTTCCTACATCGAGTCAACTGCAATAAATCAATGAAGAATACTGTCACTGTGTAATTATATCATGGTGAACAGTTTAAAAATTCTTTTTCGTGTGTTTTTACTAGCGTACAGGAAACTTCAAAAAACTACGGGCAATCCAAGAGGTAGGCACCGTTGTTTTCGACCATCTCAGTATCCTCGTACGTTCTATTTATAAGGCGTCAATACGTGCAAAATCTAAATCACTGCTTTATCTGAAAGGGGTTTCCCCTTCTTGCAGTAGCCATTTTGACTTTGTCTAGATAAACACACAATATATAACTCGTGTGTCATACTTGGTTGGGTTTGTGGTGCAATATAATGAAAGTCTCCATGAAATTATTCACAATGAAATTATCTTGCCACTCAGTAAAGCCGTGCTGATAACCAGTAATGCTGCAGTTACCATATTCCATTTGTGCCAGTGCCCGTTACATATGCGCTTCTACTTGTGATTAATGACTTTTATCTCTCCAACTTGATTGCAAAAGCGCTAGTTAAAATGATTTCATCCGAAACTGACAACTGTAGTAGGTAAACTGTGGGTTATGGTCATCATACATCTATTAACAACAAGAGGTAGACAAATCAAAAATTTTGAAATTCCAAGTTCATTGCTACTGTGGATAAACCTAAACTTATAACATGAATCAAAATTACACTTGAATTCAGAAAACAACAGAAATAACAAAAATAATTACTTCTAGTGGGAAGTTTGTATGCCAAGACAACGTTTTCAAGGAGGTCTCAGCAAATAACAAGTGAATGGATCAACAGAGTAATTAAAGACCTTACTCTGAAACATCACTAGTCACTGGAAAAAACCACTTCTGTGAAATTTAGAGGTTACGTTCACGATAACCAGAGCATATCTGTGACATAGTCCCGACAGTGGCAAGGATATGCACAATTGACAAGGTCTAATGAGAGCGAAACTCGTGTCTAGTACTTCTTTCGAAAGGGGCCGACTGGAAGGTCTACGGGAATGTGAAAGCTCCGATTAATCGTGGGTGATGTTCAGTCTATATGGAAATCGACGCCCCCTACTACCCATCTTTAATCAAATACCGCTCGACGAGTCAATGACTTCTGTGATTTCAACCTGAAGAGAAGTCCTAGTCGAGTGGTTATCGATTGAAGTCAATAAACAGTAACTGTCTCCTTTCGAGGCGATTGGACCACCCGATCGTTCCTCGCAAGTGAAAGTGGTTGAACGTTCACATGCGGTGATAATTCGGTTGTGCCTAATGTGAGGTCAATGGTGCAGTGGTAAACACGGTTGTCTCATGAACAGCGTAACCGGAGTTCTATTCCCGGCAGTGGCAATGACATGCACTAATTACAAGCCCTAGCAAGGATGGAACTCGAGTTTAGTGCTTCTTTTCTAAAGGGGCCGAGAGGAAAGTCTACGAAAATGTGACACCTGCGATCAATTGTAGGTGATATTCAGTCTATATGATATAGTAACACTGTCTCACTTGTTGCCTCCGTAGAGTTTCGCGTGGCTTGATGGTATGAGTCAAATAAAACGGATGTTAGACTGTGTAATCCGAGAGGTGATTTTTCACCTGTGTACATGTTGACAACCTCGGCAAATGGGAGACAATGAACTAAATGTACCCAAGTCATTATACAGTAATAAACCTTATGAGGCCGGTGAGTAAGTCGAGGAAAGCAGACACAATGAAGAACAAACAAAGGAATAATGACACCGGGTGTATGTAACTAAATGGTTGTACACAGAAATAACGAAATATATGGAAATACATTTAGACAAATCCATAATAACCTGGTCGCAGCTGTACTAACTCACTGTGGCTGGTTTCCCGACTAAGTGAATTCCTATGGTCTTCTAAATATAATCATTCGTTTATTCAAAAGATGACTGATGTCTATCTGATGAGCTAAGATATTGGGCGATTGTAAATAACTGTCATTTTTGTCCGAACTACAGAATGAACAATCACTGCGGGTAACAGAATGGCTGACTGCCTCCCATCATGTAATTATACTCTAAATCACTAGTGTTTGTGTACTACTCGGAATTATGGACTTCGATTAGCCTTTGAAATCGTGCTCGAACTAAAACCTCTGGCGCAAATAGAAAGCAGCTGACCTCGGACTGGTCAAAGCAACTAGCTATCGTTATTTCGCTTAAGTAGGTTTAATGAGATTGGAGATTTCGACCTGTCTAGGAAGTCCTAATCGCGGGATTATCGATTGGAGTTAACAGGCAGTAACTGTGTCTCCTATTGAGACGATCGGGCAACCTGATCATTACTCACAAGCGAAAGTGGTTGAGCATTCACACATGATAATTCGGTTGTGCCTAATGTGAGGTCAATGGTGCAGTGGTAAACACGGTTGCCTCATGAACAGCGTGGTCGGAGTTCTAGTTCCGGCAGTGACAAGGATATGCACAACTGATGAGCTCTAATGAGAACGAAATTCGAGTCTAGTGCTCCTTTTCAGAAGATGCCGACTAAAATTTTTTGGGGAATGCGACAGCTGCGATCAATTGTGGGTGATGTTCAATTTGAAATATCGACCATGTCAATTTATCACACAAAAACCATTATTGTTATATCTGATTTAGTGTTATGCAAACGGCAACCCAGTAAGTGAGCATCATTGTTGTCAGTACGTTCGTGTTATCATTCAAACAGTGTCTGTGAGATCATATGAACAGGCTACAGTCAATTTTCGCTAAATCCTTACTGGTTACCAAAGACTAGAAAACAGAGGCTACCGTTTGTTGTCGATTTGTCATTAATTAGGTTCAACACCGTTTTTCATCATCGCAGACGACTCAGGTATCTAGGTAGCATATAAAGCCACCTTTGTAACGTAGTAGATAGACCGCATGCTACGTAAATGTTTGTGGTTCTATTAGCAAGGTTGAAGTCTGGCTTAGTTCTCACTGGAGTCACTTTGAATTTCTCATATCAAACGTGCTGTTTATAAGTAACAACATGTTCTAAACTTAGCGATGGAATACAATTACTGAATAAACATGTCTAACAAGAATTGTGAATTGTACGTAAGAAAGCACGGACAACTGTGGAAATACCGCTCTGCTTCGCTCTTTCAAAAAATGTTTTCTCGTAATGTGTAAGTCTCCTTCTACATAATAACAACAACCAGGAAATAGCATATTAGTCCAAAACTGATCCTTTGAGCGAAGCACTCGGCATCCTCCATTGATAACCTGACATGATGTTTGCATTTGAAACAGATCGCTCATGAATGTTTTGTTGAGTTTGAACCAATATGCATTTTTACCGATTGAAAATCGCTCGAAAGGAGTTATTCGGAAAACTGTGTGCTTAGTATTTGGAAACCCTCTACTATCCAAATGGTTCGCTTGAAATTATATAGTTAACCTTGATTCTTCCAAATATATACAGTTAATCGGTATGCAAACTGTGCACCGACTTGGCGTTAAACTCTGAACAAGTTGGATGTGAATGAAATGTATTCACCACTATAAACCACTGACTTGTTCAGCTTCTCTTCAGGATACAAACATGAATTTTTGACGACAAATACAAGACGGAAACTCTAATCTAAGATCTATTCTCTTCACGATCAGATGGAAAATTTTATTCAAAGGCAATATGTTTTCAACTGTCTTATATTCTTGAAAAAATTCACGTCGCACGGTATCAATGATGAATGTACTGGCAGGCTTACCCCATTGTCGCATAAGGTTTTGACGATTACTAAGTGATTGAGGCCGGATAATATGACCGGAAGGTGCCGGAACATTAAATACGTTCATCGCTTGCTTGTGAGAATAGAGCAACTATGACTGGAAGATTCCAACGTCATCTCTGATTATCAGAGAACAACGAGTAACTTAGTGTGTGTTAACAATTGGTTAGAACTGCGTCGTTATGACAATTAGGTTCGCCTAAGTAAATTCCAACTTAAGTGAAAATTCATCCGAAAAAGTGCTAAGATTTTTGACGCTAATCAAGTGCTAACTCCCATGGCAGTTATTGTACAATGATTGACATTGATCCTTTCGAAACATTTACGCAGAAAATGAAATACAGTTCATTGATGACGTCTGGTGACGGCCTGTTGGAATTATGTTCTTAGGGATCATCCCGATTTTCAGCCATGGTTAATTTCTTCTTCCCTCACGGATGCACAAACCAATGAATTTAACCTGTTTAGTAAGGAGTAGTAGAGGATTTTGGTTTTCATAGAGATGGAAAATCACCCACAACTGATCGCAGGTGTCACATTCCCATAAACTTTCCAGTCGGCCCATTTCGAACAGCAGAAGCACTAGACTCGAGTTTCGCTCTCATTACAGCTCGTCAGTTGTGCATATTCTTGCCACTGCCGAGACTAGAACTCCGACCACGCTGTTCATGAGGCAACCATGTTGACCACTACACCAGTAACCTCACATTGGGCACGACCGAATTATCACCGCATGTGAACGTTCAACCACTTTCGCTTGTGAGTAACGACCAGGTTGCCCGATCCTCTCGAAATAGAGACACAATTACTGTCTGTTGACTCTAATCGATGAACACTCGACTAGGACTTCTCTTTAGGTTGAAATCACAGAAGTCATTGAATTGCCGAGCCGTATTTGATTACTGATGAGTAGTAGGGGATTCCGGCTTTCATATAGACTGAACATCACCCACGATTGATCGCAGCTGTCGCTGGCGCAGTGGTAAACACGGTTGCCCCATGAACAGCGTGGTCGGAGTTCTAATCCCGGCATTGGCAAGGATATGCACTACTGACGAACTCTAATAAGAGCGAGACTCGAGTCCAGTGATTCTTTTCGGAAGAGGTCGACTGGAAATCTTGAGGGAGTATGGGAGCTGCGATCAGTTGTACGTGATTTTTGATCTATATAAAATTTAGCCTGTGTTGGGACGCCTTTTATGTCTTTTATGGTGTTCCGCAAGCTACAGAACAGAATATGTAGGAATAGTACACACTGGTCAAAAAATATTTCACGGTTATGCTGTACCGACATGTTCACCGAATATTTATTTGTTCGCAATGAGTGTCAAACGGTTTGTGACACTTTGATACACTAAAGTAATGGGCGTACACAAATTTTCTGGATGCTAACGAAGTTGTGTTAGTATTGGAAATATTTCCATTCTTGTGTTTCATTACAGTTCGTGAATTTCACAATTTTCACGAAAAATTGGTTGGCAAGTATATAAACTAATATTTCGGTCCATGCGGGTTTTGCTTCACTGGAGGTGATTACAGGTTGAACATTCAGGTGTAACATATGGGCCTGGCTTTTGTATGTATAGATTTCCTTGAGAGCAAATTGATTATTTTCAAAGAAAAACCAATATTTTCAAGGCTTAGCGTTCTGTTGGTCCTTGTTGCATTGTCTAAACCTCATTTTTTGGTGAAGATTTCAGGTTGTGACCAAGCAATTGTAACGAATCCACTACACTATACTCATAAGGTTTTCAACTGTGACGGTTGGTGATCAGATAAGGCTACATATTATCGAGCTTGAAACCAGTCGTTGAAATACATCGCCCACGTCTGCGACCCTACAACTAAATTGAAAGGTTTTCCACCATTTTCTTATGACTGGATATCAGTCCCTTCTTTCAGGTTGAGACACAAACATAGAACCAACTACTGTGCATCGAAAGTGACAGGAAAACCCCAGTTCTAAATGACACCTATGGTATACTGCCCGGCCCTATTAACTTAGCCAAATGAGGTATTGCTTACTGATAACCATTAGGTCCAGCTTTCGGTAAACAGTCATACAGGTCAAGAACTATATGCTTGCGGTAGGGTCAGTCGTTTTTTTTTACAAAGTGAATGCTATTTAAAAGGATATGCAAAGCTCATTCGGATTCTGTGGCTGACGCGCCAAATGACAGCATCCGCACAATGACATGAATGGTGTGCATAGCAAACCAGGACTAGGATGTGCACTATTGACGAGCTCTAACAAAAGCGAAACTCGAGTCTGGTACTCCTTTTTGAGAGGAGCCTGCTTGAAAGTCTATGAGAATGCGAGGGCTGCGATCAATTGTGGTTGAGTTTCAATCTGTATGAAAGTCAACATACCCTACTACTCATCAAAAGTCAAGAATCGCCGGGTTGTAAGTAATATCCAGAAACCTAGAAACAGGACAAGGGAAGTCAACGTGAAAAATCTATATAAACAAAAATCACAAAGGTATTGATAATCAGAAAAAAGTTTTAGAAACCAACTTTCAGAGAATTCTCAAAAACTTGCCAACTACTCATAAATTACAAGTAACCAGGAATATGACTGATATAAAATGAACACCACAAAGAGTTGTTGGCACGTTTGGCATTCAAATAACCCGTTCATATAGCCTATTCGCAACAGAAACACTAGTAGTCCAGACTTTCACTCTTGTTGGGTCTTTAGATAGCTGAGTCCAATGTCTCATCGAAAGCATCCAGCTGAAAGTTCCATTTAACTAAAAAGGTTGCAACCATTTGTCAGCGGTATTTAATTGACATCCACAGATTGTAAAATTGCGTTTAGAATGAAACAGTTTACAATCGACTATTCGCAAACCACATCTGTTGATAATCGGTTGAACGCAAATCAACTGCTGATAATTTGCAGTGGTCAACTGATATATCACTTGTGTTGTGTCCGGTGAGGATAAACTGATTTATAGCAACAACTGAGTAATAGAATGCATAAGCTTTTTTCTAAGAATCTGTTTGATCGTTGACCTCTTGACTGAGAGGTTTAAGACCAATAGCCGTGGACGGAACAAGTCCAAACGCGGGTTTTGTTTACCCAGGTCGAAATCATTCACATTTTTCTATTGTAACTTAACCACGACGCGCAAATCTGTAACCACCTAAACAATCGATGATTCGAACAGTCAGTGTTCTACACTCATCCATAGATTGTACGGTTCAACCAGTTCTGTCCGAGAGCTGATGGTCTTGTCACTTTTATGCCCAAACGTTTATGGTTAAAAGTCAAAAATTTGTAATATCATTTGTGCCAAGAAGACCAAGTCCTATATATTTCGTACGGTTGCTTGTTCATTAAAACGGCACTAACGGTTTTGACGATCCACGTCAGGGCGTCATGCTACGCTTAGCGGGAAAATAAATCCTCATTTTGAAACCATGACTGAACTCAAACACCTCCAGCATATTGTTAAACGAGTGCGTAAGTAATTACGCTGGACAGACTTCAGTTGTTCAAGGCGACAGTTTCGTTCAACAAAATCAGTGAGTTCCGAACGGATAGGCAAGGTCATCTATGGATCATCACGTGAGTAGACTAAGAGAATCAGTTGTTCGCACCGTTGATTTCGCTAAGTAGAAATGTCATAAGCTGGTAGCCCTCAGATTGTGACTGACGTTACTTTGACGTCATAAGGTTCTGTCATCACGTGAGCAATCTAAATGGATTGCAAACATATCTATTTGTGTTTCACAAGTGAACGTAATACAGTGCAAGATCCTGGAGTGAAATAGCTGAACTACAGCTGGAACGTAAGGAGGGATACGCGGGTAAGATTAGCCAACTTAACTGCTACGGTTTAGCAGAATGTAGAAGGTAATCTGGATTTCTATAAACAGTAGCGAGTTAAACTGACCAATTTCAACGGCTGCGCTAAATTATCACGTGAAAGATTGCAGAATGACTCAAAATGGTAATATCCACTGTGTAACTGGATCACGTGATCAGTGTGTGAGCGTTGTCATGAGACGGACGAAAACCGGTACACTATAGATCTGAAGGCAAAAATAAACTGCCGTAGTTCTCTTGAAATGAACAAATTAGAAATGAGTTTCTTCAACACATCCACGATAACCGCTTATGCGTCTCACCTCACTGGAACACACCAAATAGGTTTTGTGTGCTTTACTGGATGTTCTCTGTACACAGTATGTGATTGTCTTTTCTAACACCAACTTAGAATTGGGGCGCCATGATTAAAACGTTAACGCGTTGAGGCTACTTACAAGGATCTATAATGATGTCACAGCCACATTTTAATGCAAGTTTTACTTCTGTTGTGATGAATATTGCTAACCGGACCCAGTGGCCACCAGTTGAAATAAAGTATTCTTGAAAACAACCTTTCTATGATTCACATTACCACGCGAGTAATGCATCAATCATTATTACATTATTATGTGTATGCCAATTTCATTAAATCATACGGATTGTACGATTCACGGCGAAGTGCTCCTATGATAAAGCGATGACCTTGTTGGGATATAACACCTATATCGACAGTAAAGTAGTGCGTTGCACTGGTTATGAAAAACAAAATACCATTCATGCAGGACTGTCTCGAAAATTGGAAACCTGGTTTGGGATCAAGAAGGGTTATTAATCCTTACTTGATACTAAACATGTCAGACACAGTGCGAGAACAATCATTGTAGTGTGCCTTGGTAAGGAGTAGTTCACTTCTACAACTTCCGTTGTGCTTAGTTTCTATAAGTAGACACCCTTATGGAAAGTTCACTGGTAGATGTGAAAGTGTGTTTAATCGTGATAATTCGTTTACCACATTTTAAGCACGTCTGTTCATTATCTCGTTACTTTTTTTGTTGTTCATGTATGCTAACTATATATCAATTAAAAGTGAATAAATAACTTTTCTACAGGTTCACTTACTTTGAGCATCGCCCATACATGATTACAACCATTATGTTCGCATAGACTGAGAATTTGTGCACGATAACTCGATCTTTTTCAAATTAAGGTCAATGGCTGGAAAATCTTTCTGAATGTGAATACTGAGATCAGTTATCTGTGATAATTAAGTTAATCTTGCCAAAATCCCCTACCACTTACCATTAATCGAAATATAGCTTTCCTGTTTTCGGTATTTACATTTGATGAGACTTCTTAAACATGGGGATCATCGAGTGAAGTTGACAGAACTGTTAACGTGAATTCTATCGAGAAGATGGAACATCCTGATTGGAAGCTATAAGGGATCGTATTTAAACGTTTGTATTCGGCAGCGCCTTACGTAAAACTGCGCAGCGGTAAACACGGCTACCACATGAAAACTTGACCGCAGTTTAACTCTAAGACAGGACGAGAATGAACAACATTGATGAGATTGAGTAAGAGTGAACCTTAAATCTAGTGACTGTGTTCGAAAGAGGTTGGCAAAACTCACCTGCTACCGGTGTTCATTGTCATAACTAACGATGGGCTAGGGATAAATGGTTTATTTGATAAGATCAGCCCAGTTTTGCAACTTTATTATGCTACATCGCTACTGCGTGCCAAATGACGCTTCTTGTGTGTATCAGAAAGCTGTAAACCCAGTCAGCAATATCCCTGCATAATAAGGGTCGGTTTTATTTATTAAATGGTACTATTCTTCACATGAACTGGAAGAGAAGAAATCGACGGACGTCACAAGTTTTCGCAAGTATTTGGCAGTACAGAAGAGAATGTGGAAATACCAGATGCAGATCACAGTCAGTTAGAGTTGAACAATTTCGTATTGAGGTCCGGAGTCAAATATTCAATTCCCCAGTGTTCTTCTCAATGTACCTCATGTCGCGATCTAGTTGGCAGGCGGCACATAGTGGACAAAAACAATCGTACACCCAGTCACGAAATACCGTGCCCTGAAACGAAACGGTACATTTGTTTAAACAGCATGTTTTGCAGGTTTGAGTACCAAACGGTGTCCAATGTAGAGACCTTTTGGTAATCGTAACAAGAAGTGATACACAAACCATACAGTGGTTGAAGTATGTGTCTTTACCGACGCCCGAAAAATTGCGCAGTACACTCAAGTCTACTTTGTCGAGGAGCTAAGTCTTCCCCCAATAGTTCCTCAGCCTTTCGCTAATCAAGTGGTAGGTCAAGATGACTAATGGAATGCAAATGTTGGAAAGTAGCCTAGAAATGAGTCAATAGCAGTCAGGAGATAAGGAAAACTTCGTTTGCCTCGTTTGGATTAGCTTCCTTTGGATATCATTAAGGCAACCGATGTTGCTGCTTCATTTTGCACGATCAAAACATGTAACAGCCATACACATATTCTATACACCAGGCATGAACATATTATGCAATAGGACTACAAAAACTTTAAAATATGAGCTAGAAATCCCTTACTAACTTTTCACCAATATCTCAATATCTACGACATTACAACATGTTGCGACATGTTAACATTTCGTTTACTCTCATCAGTAACAAACGTAAAATGTGCTAGTTATATATGACACACAAATAGGGACAGACAGGGTACGGACACGTATATAATCACATCACCTATTATGTCCTCACCACCACGGCAACCTTATGGGTTGTTTCAACCACTTTTGTGCACATAACGCCGGCTGGTGAGTTCTGATCAACATGGCTTCGCTAAAGGCCAGTAGTTTCGGGTTCGGTTGACGTAACAATATTTGAATGACCTATGTAGGTCAACCTAGTGACCTGTTATCATGAGGTGTCTGACAATCGATGATGCGGGGCTTCGAGTAACCGATTCGCCGGTTTCAGGTTGTTGTGCCATGAGTTCTTTAACCAGTTCGGGACATGCTCTGCAACTCGTTGTAATTATTAGTTACGTCATCAAGAGCGGTTTGTTCAGGTACTGCATCTACCATTGGCCACAAATCCGCCGGGTCGATGACAAATCTGCAATCAAACTAGTGGCTGAGTGTGACGTAATAGACCAATCAAGCCACCGTCGACTGGTTGATCAGTGACCTAGTTTTTCTGTAAGTCTGATCGACATCTCGATCTAACTGTATAAACTCCTTGCAAAACTGTACCGGCCTGAAGATGGATTACCAAAAACACATGTTCACTCATTTGCTTATTCCAATCATTTCTTTGTTTGCCGATTAATCAATAGTTTTATATCTGCGCTGAAGAAGCGTCTACGAAGTGAGTTCATCTCACGCACTTCGTGTTTGATATGATCAAAATAAATATTGAATCAACACATGCGAGAGTCAAACACACCAACGAATTCTCTTCTCCAGTAAAAAAGATCTGCTATATCCTTCAGTCCTATCGCATTAGAGCACTACTCAAATTCACCATAGTCAATGGTGAGACAAACTGCGTTCGCGATTCTGTAGAACGGGTCCCTTGGTGGTTTGGACCAAGCTTAATTGGGCAGCTTTATACGTACGGGATAGGGTACATTGCAATTTGTGCTTGATGTCGTTTACCAGATGATCATCTTTGAATTGCAAAAATAAGAATATATGTCTTTGAGCTATTTGCACTGGCTCATTGCATTTATTCACCCTACCGTAAATTTCTGTGAACCTTTCAGAATATCCGTTTGCTAGAAACGTTCTTCTCAACATTTATTGTTCCATATGCAGCTTATCAGCGATGTACATATGTCTGGCCCTATGAAATAGGGTTTTCACTAAGCCCCTCTTATATGCTGTTGGGGCAAAGCTGAAGAACCGAAGACATTGTCCTCCCCATGTTGCTTTGCGATGGACCGATCACTGTAGTGTCGCAATGTCACGCCTAGTGATGAGTATATCTAAGAAAGCTTAATTGCCATTTGATTCTCTTTCGTGAGACAAAGACATGTTCGAATGAATAGAGTTAAAAAGATTGAAAACAAATGAAAATTGACAATGTTCGTAAAAATCAAAATATCCTCAACATACCGCTTGTACAATAGGGCTTTGGCAATGTTATCTGAAACTTACCGTTCAATCATTTCCACTAAGATATCGGCTAATGTTGGCTCTAAAAGAATACCCATTGCCACTCCATCTACTTGTCTAAATTATAACAGGTGTATTTAAAACACTGCGTTCCCTTGATCCAGTTCACTAGTAATGATAGAAGACATACGTCGCGAGATGTCAACATTTCGTTTACTCTCTTCAGTCACGAACGTAAAACATTGGAGTATATAGGACATGCGGATGGCAACAACAATAGAAACAATCAACGATTGGGTTTACACAAAACAGGGACTGTTATCAGTTCCAGGGCAGGCAACATGTGAATGAGCAACATTTAGGCCTACCAATTTAAGTGGAACGTCTGTTTTGTCCATGAATAAAACATTGAATGCTCGCGTTCCTATTGTGGTGGACTGTCAGGCAGATGGTACGAGCATCATTTGATGTCATATACGCCTTAATCAACGTTCAGATAAAATTGAGAGCTTGTCGGCTGTACCTTTTGAGAAGCATCAGGAAGTCTGATGAAGTACGCTGCATGATCTCATAGTCATTCATTATTTGACTTTGAAACGCTGACGAAATTAAGCCACTTTTCTATGTACTATATAGACAAGTTACAGACGGCCATACTTTGAAATAGGAAACGTTATACAGGCCTTTGAGACATGTACGTTTACTCAAAATATTCACCTAAGCTATGATCACAGTTGACTTGTCCGAAGTGTGAACAATTAGTCTTACGATACATCCGAAATGTTACAGTCTGCTTGAATCTCTCATGACAACTTCACCGGTAAAGATTTCATACGGACAGACCTGAGCACAGTGTGAGCATTCAAACAGTCCGATTAGTAGAATAGCTTTGAAATGGTGTGATGACCAGTCATTACATGTCAACGTCCTCTAGGTTAAAACTTGTATGTACAAGTCTGAGGTAAGCTTTACTCTACAGTTTGACATCTTTAATGACTTTCCCACAAATATTCTCCTTACCTGTTATAAACCTGAAATATTTTTCATATATTTTTCTTCTATTGTATGCCTATGGTAAATCGTCCAATGACACATTCAAGTGTATACCAACCTTGTGAACATCCCTTGATCTATGTAATCCAAATGTTCTCAATGAATTACTCAGATACACTATCCATTGTGTAATTACCCCACCAACTTAATGAAAAGGTCCCTAAGGGAGAGCCAAATCGTTAAATCTGTGAAGTTCTGGGGGAGAAAACCAACGAGAAAAGGTTTCGATATCTGGTCATCTCAAGTCGCCGTATACCAATAAGAAATCTAAATACCGGTGGTTCCGTTCATGTTCTTACGGCTATGTAAACTCACTAGATGGTCAATAAATAAAAAATGTGAATTTCAAGTTGTTGTAACCCAAAACATTGAAAGAATCTCGAGTATTGTATCGTGTGTGTTCACAGAAATATAAGCGAATTCTATAAGCTGAACAAGCTTGAGTGTCTGTGATGCCCGTAAATTTTACGGACTTGTTGGTATATTAAGATGCTTGAGTTAAAAGACTTACACGGGCATTCATAAATGCACGGGAAACTGCGACTGTTCAAGTTGACAGAAGATTGAAGAAAAGTTATGAACGACAACATGCCATATTGAGGTTATTATTGTGAGAGTGCTTGTCGTTTTATGTAATGAGCTGGAATGACCTGGTTCAATACCGTTATTTGGTTTGCCTAGAATATGGCGCATGTAATGAGTTTCCGTCATATTACTGATGTGCGATTTGGTTGTCACATTACGTGGTTGATAATGTATGTCCTTTTGCTAAGAAAAAGTTCCATAAAGCGGTTTAACCTCTGAAAGCTGATCATTTGAGAACAATATCTGAATGAGAGATATAAGGGACACTGGTGAGGTAGAGTTAAATTTTCAGAACTCCTCGGATATGACTCTTCAGAGTATGCATTATTAGTTCGACCTTCTCAAGAGCCATAGGGTGCATACAGTTAATCAATAATGGAGTATACGTCAAAGGTGACAGATACTTTTGCCGATTTATTGATTATCCAATAGGTTAGTGAGATTGCAGACCACTGAAATCTTGCAATCAATGCGTCTACGTTATTTAGCATCGGAGCGCTATACACACAATTTTAGAATTTACAACAACAATAGATTGTGGTGAGCACACAGTAACACGTAAAATAATAAAAACTTATGTGTTTACTCGAAACTGTCAGTGCTTCTTACTCACAGTGATTCGATGTTTGCCACGATGATAAGTCCGCAAAACCAGACCAGGAAACATGATGCACATGGGAGTCGCACAGCACTCCTCGTATCGACTATACATGTGACACATGTAACAAGGATAGCAACCAATAACCAATAAGAACACCTTAAATGAATAGAAGATAATAAAGTCGTGCTGATCAATAAATTTTAGAGGAAGCATTAAATGAATTGATGACAGACAATACGGCTAAGATATCTGAAAATGTGTCCAACACGTACAACCCACTAACTGGGCATATCTAGGTGACACATCATAGATAACCACTTGAAAGGTCAACACAATAAAACAACGAGCACACACGCGACACAGGGTGCCAATATATCAGTTTTGTTTCAATAGTTCTTGACTAATAGTCACTGTGTATATAAATAAATTACAGTGAATTGTGAAATAACGATTTAATCGAATGAATGAGAAAAAGGAAGTAAGATGGTTATGACCAGGACAAAGTGGTCTGCAATTAATATTCCGTTATGTGTGAATAAAACGAGTTATTGTTATTTGGTTAGCAAGGTCTCACCTATTGATAAGCTTTTGGGGTTGACCTGACGAAGCAGCTGGCGTTGATCGAACAGACAGCATGGCCTGTTGTCAGCGTGTGGCTCACATTTAGTGACCCAAGGCTTCTAATTCGGCTGTCTACCTTTCCACATCGCTGCCTATATCAGTCAATTAGTGAGGTGTTGGGACATCAGTTATGACAAACATTGATCCGCTCTTTCAGTAATGTAGTTTCACTTAAGTACACACAGTACCAAGTAAATGATTTCGCAAACTTTAATTGGCGAATTTGTGCAGGTTTCTTCGAAATTTAGAGCAGGATATATAGCAAAAGATCGGGGCCTATTTCACTTAAAGTGAAGTAATCGTGCACTCCCGGCAGGACGTGAAATTTGTGTTCTAAATACAAGATAATTAATGCAAGTTAGACTACTGTAGTTACTAAAGAGTAGTGTGGGGACCTTATTAATGTGTGTTGATCACCATAATCGGCTACAACTCTCGTTTTTCGATAGAATTCTCAGGCCGGCCCTTTTTCGAAAAGATACACTGTGGTTGAATTTTACTCCTGGTAAAGCTCCTCGGTAGCGTATATCTTTACTACGGCTGGGATTTGAAATCATGCCACCTACCATTCCCAGACGAATGCTGCTGGCCATTCGCATATAACAAATCGGTCTTTCGCAAAGTGATCAACACGGTTGCATTGTGAGCAGCGTTCACATCCCTGCAGTGGTAACTTTATACACAAATGACGAGTCCTACCAAGAGTGAAACCCGAGTACAGTGCCTCGTTTTGAAAGGTGCTGTCTGAGCAGACTATATATGCAATACGCTAACTACAATAATTTATGAGTAATGTTCGACAGGTGTTAAATTTGACAGTAATGAATGCATATGAATACAAGGCAGTCCATATTTGATGGTTGAAGAAAGCGTTTTCAAAACTTTGGGTTGAATGTTGATCCATTTAGATAATCAATCGAAGTACGTTCAATGTGACACTGAAGCGTTTTAATTTGTTCAATGTATCGAAATGTCCTCGTGACTTATGAAGAAATAGATAATCCTCAGCTTTTCTTGGATATTCGAATCGTTAGACCCGAAGACGGTCCGTTTGTCGTAACAGTATATTTGGAGGAGACGGTGCTTTCAGTTACTTCAGTTTGTGCAGTTGGACTAAACATACAGTTTAATTTGAACTGTTTTTCACAAAACGAGGAAACAGGATAAAGTTGAATGTATAAAACCAAAGCTTGGGCTCCTGAGGAATGCTCAGTTTGCTTACATGTATCCGGTATACTTATCGACTATTCAACAGAAGCAGCAAGTAACCAAAATACAACAGCAAACTATACTACTGAAGCAAGGCGTTATGAATCTTCCTGACAAAAGTGTCAACAAAATCAAAGATGTGAGTCGAGAATTGGAACCTGTCATTGCCATCGCAGAAGTGTATGTTAATTCTCACTCACGCAGTTACTCTGTTTTACACTGCGCATTCTTTCTGAGAAAATGATCTCTTATGTCATCAAACAGTTCATCTGTAGTTGCGTTGATTCATACACTGAAATAACGGGCGGCAACCGTTGACAGATAAACATAGTACACACCCACAGGTAGCCAATTCCGATGACAAACCAAGGGTCTAGATGGCATGTTAGTATAAAGTATACCCGGAAAGATGGTGCTAACCCAAATAAAGTAACGCATGCGACATACCCTGGCCCTTGTTGACGGAAGGTAAGCCTAAAACCAATTTACATACAAATGAACTTAAATTACACGGTGGTAGGTATCCAGTAGGGCACTGTTCCAGCGAGTTATAAACAACTTTCTTCAGATTAATTTTACCACTGTTCTCACTGTGTTCCACAAACACAACTGTTCCCTCAAGCATCGACAAGACCTAATCTGCATTCATTCAAAGTATTTGCGTGGTACTTAACAGCGAACTGCACTCTGTGCCCAGCGCACATCGTAGTGCACTATTGGTAGCAATAAGACGTCCTTCTTCCATAGACGTTCACATGTGTGAATTCACCAGTCTATCAGGTCGATAGACGGTAAGGCAAAGGGTAGCCAGCCAGTTTACTGATTAAGCCAGATGTAATAATCCGTTTGTCTGTAAACAGAATGGTCCGTTCGAGGCAACGCATCATAAGTACACCGCGCAACCGTACGTGACTGTACTGATTGAGACGTACTAAGTCTTGGGCTTTGACGGTCGATTAGATTTTGAACAAACCTGGAGAGGAGATTCAGTACTTATCTTTGGTTCGACCAAACTTTGACCTGAGGTAGCGGATAAGGTAGTCGTGTGAAGCTGGACAAATTGGCTATCACGGTTTTCGGCTCCACAAGAGGATTACTTTGGATTTAATTAGCCATGTGTGGCACAATCAGCTTCCCTATCGCTGGCGTTTGGTAGCTCACTAGTACCCGATGTCTGGCGAATCCTCCGTTCAATGTACACTGCAGCCAACACAGTCGGTTGCTAGACACCTCCGCAATTAATTATTTAAGCGTAATAAGTAAAATATATTTACAAAGACTGCTTACCCAAGAAGTTTCACAAGTAGAGCTATACAGACACGGAATGGAGAATACTAATCGTGTCTGAAGGAAAAAGACTGTGCACAATGACTCTTCCTTCAGTTGTGATAAGTCAATTGAAACCATCATGTGTATGCTCTCGGAATCGGCCATTAGAACATTTTTCGCCGTCAATCTATGTGATCAGTTTATCTCCAGTCCAACTATGTGTTCAATGATAAAGTGCTTGTTTCTGCAGCCTCTGTGTATACATTATCACATGTTCTTGTGAACCAACGATGTTGACCGCCCGACCGGATGCTTATCCGAACGAGTCTGTGAACACTATTTAGCCCACCTGAACAGAGAAAGAACGAAGTTAATCAACGGCGCCATATTATTATACTGGATGAATCGAGATCATCTTGTCAATGCTATAGGCATTCAGCTTAATGATCCAGTGGAGAGCAGTGATGTGTAGAATACTGCCCATGGCTGAAACTGTCGAAACGTTTCATTAAGCTTTAGAACGACCTTGGGCAGTTCCTCATTCTGTAAGCCATCTTCTAGGTGACGTCTTGATGAGAACTTCGTGTTGATTTGACTAACCTAGCTTATCAGATCATTATCTGTTTAAATCATAAATCTCCTGTATAGTAGTTCCTTTGTATGTTCTTGCATCTTGTGATGCACTTAGGTTGACGAATAAGTGAAAATGTACTTGTAACTGTATTCCCAATGAGTAGTATGGCAAATTCACCAAATATGGAACGATCTATCCGAATTAATTCTATTACCTCACCATACGGTTATTCCGTCTTGGAGATGAATCCATAAAAATATGTTTACTCTATTCTCTCGCTAGGCTGCACATTGTCATAGCTGCTATGCACAACAACTCAATGACATTACTAGTAACCTGTTTGTAGCCACGGAAAAAAACTCGGAATTGTAAAGACACTATGCACCTTAAATGTATGAAGTTCGTGTATTACGGACTAGCCTATCATGTAAACAGTTGAACATCGTCTGCATACTGTCCGTAAAAAAATGGACAGTGAAGTGGTCTGTGTACCTAAAAGCGATCACCATCAGACCGCATTTGGCCACGTGGTTAAAGAGGAATGGATGAACCAGACAACGGCACTAGACATGATTACCTACGAATTGGAAGCATGTATGTAAGGTGGACATCTGAACGTTTTAATCATTTGACGTGTTTCACTTAAGCCCGTTTGTAGAGAAAGCGGTCGAAAAAAAGATAGACAACCAAGGAAGCAGAAACGTTTTAGGTCAGAAAGTCATCAGATCGCGGACTGAAAATTGAACTGCCATTACTCCGGTCTCTGTCAAAAGTTGAATTAATGAACAATGTACAGCTTAGTATTCTCGTAGTTCGTATTCATTGTTTTCTAAGAGTAAACCCCATTATGGAATCCATGATCAATTAGTGTGTTAAAAGCAATTGACAAAACATTAACTTTGAATGAAGGAGTTTGATCAATCAAGGTGAAAACCATTTCTACCGACTTCCAGTGTTAGTAAAATTGCATGTCAATGTCCACATGGTTAAGGTGACAGGCAAGCCTTCATTCTTTTCATTAACGCACATTGCATTTTGGTTTGCCCATTCCTTTCTGTTCAATGAGTCCGCGTGACAAATTGAATTTCAAAAATAATTTACCAGTCTATTTCGCAGAACTTTGCCAGTACCAGTAGATTGAATTTCATCGCCCACTAGTCAACATGCTCACGGATGGAATGTGGGACTATCGATAGCTAGTCGAAGGTCTGATTGATAAAAATTCAACTGTCACCCACATATTTTACTGCAGCTGTTTTCATGTCAAAATGACTTTTCAGGCAACCATCTTCTGCTAAGTTGTGTCCGAAAAATGTAAGTGAGCACTTCCGAGACAAATTGTGAATTGTGGTAGATTGTTTTTGCCTGTGAGAAAAACAATGTCAACGTTTAGAAAATATATAAGAAATAATGTTAGACGATTAAGGAAACAAACCGATTCTACCAACGACTTTAAAAATATTTTTCTTAAATGAAACTACTAATTGACTCTGTTAAAGAGATCAAAATTCACAGAACTTTTAGCTAATTTCAAAGTAAAAGTGTTCAACGAAAAGTGATCCAGTAATCCTATTATAATGAAGCAGAGTGAAGCAGGTCACAAGCGTAAATGGACGATTTCTTCACTCTCTGTGGGCATTTTTGAGTGCAACAGGTGCAGTCGCGTTGTATATAAATTATCGGGTAAACACTGCTCATAATTGGTTGCAGCTCTCACACTTCCAAAGATTTTCATTCGTCCTTTTTCGGATAAACACACTGTGCTCGTACTTCGCTCTTGTTGGAGGTCGTCGGTAGTGCACATCTTTGCCATAACCGGGACTAGAATTCCGACCAAACTTACATGAGGCAACAGTGTTCAGTGCTACTGCAGTGACCTCACGTTAGGCATGACTAAATAAGCCACGATGGCTTGTAAGTGGCGCTCAAGTTTCCCGATTTCCTCGTAAGTAAACACAGTAACAGCGTCGACGACTAGGCCTTCTCTCCAAGTAAAAGTCACAGAAATTATTAACATGTGTAGCAGTGTCTTAACTGACGGTGGGTAGCAAGAGCTTTCAATATTGCATAGATTGAATACCACTCACAAGTGATGGCAACTGTCGTATTCTTATTGATTTCACAATCAGTGCCTTATGAAGAATACCATACTCGAGTTTCCACATAGTCAGACTTCGTCAGTAGTACATATACTTGCCACGGGCAGGACTAGAACTACGATCACGCCTTCCTTTGACAACCGCTGTATCATCTTTTTCACAATGAGTATGACCAATTTACTGCACTCAGTGCTTGGCTCAATTTAACCACGACTAATACTCAGGTTGTTCGGTGGTCTCAACAAGAAATAGCATCTGCCTGTTTGCTCCAATCACCATAAGCACAGCGTTTAGATGAGGTAATTTGACTGTACCCAATGTGACCTCATAGCAAAGTGAACAACACGGTTTTCTCATGGTAGACAGAATCGCGGTCGCAATCTTGGTGGTGATGTACTCCACTGATGAGCTCTAGTAAAAGCAAAAGTCTGATCTAGAATTTCTTTTCAAAAAAGGCTGTTTGGATAGTCCATCTGAGTTCAAAAACTGCAATATACTATGTGTCATGTTCAAATCGAAATATTATACTACTTAGATATTTAAATAACAGTGGTATTTGACAACAAGTATAGTTTAATGTAAATCGTAAACGACGTCAGAAAGCTGAAAACGTGATCACTTTAAGTATTGGGCATTGTGAATTGCAAGTATAGGCTGACGGTTTCAATTACCTGTTTCGTTTCAAACCAGTACTTTTGTACATTTGATAGACCTATCTAACACTGATCATACGGACAGTATTATATAAGCTTTCATGTGGTCATAAAATTGCAATCGTCTCGGATAAGGAGAACTTAGACTGATCAATTTGATTGGTTTGAATTATACTGAGGGAAACAAGAGTGTAAAAGCTGTAGAAGTGAAATCTAAAATGTAACCGAGTGAAAGAGTCAACGATCGAACTTATTTGATAGCGATAACATAAGTGTTGTTCTCTAAACAAGGATAGATGATCTACAATTAATCAGTCTGCTTTTTTTTCAGAAATTGTTAGACAATTTCTCTCAAACGCTAGTGAGATAGTGTTTTGTTCTGGTGACTAGGGAATTCCTATTTTTTCACTTCAGATAGATGCGTGACTTGAGTCGTTTAACATGTTAACAACGATCTTATATCAAATTTGAATCAAATCAACTACTACATCTAAATACTGTATATGAATATGAGATCAAAATTTACATGGAGAAACGCAATTCAACAATGGCAGTAAACAGTTGGGTTGGAATGGGGCGAGTAGTCAGCCACAAATGACTTAGACGTAAGGTCCCCAACCCTCAAAATAACCATTCTTGAACTACTGGTGCTTACTGACTGACGACTGAACGTCGTTTTCACAGTGAGGAAGCTGAGTATATGTAATGACAACCCTGCAGTTAGCCTTAATGAAAACACTAAGACAAGGGTCGATGTCTGATGGGTACCGAGAATTCTGGCCTCCCCGCAGAAGTTCGATCCAAGCGATTACCTCGACGAGTTGCTGGGATTTCACAGGCTTAGATTAACCGACGCATTTTCTCGAATGTTAACAGGGGTCATGACATGGATTCAAATTTATGACCTGGGAACTACACAGGAGTTAGTCCTGTGCGACCACCACAATTTTGCATAGGCGAAAATACCAAACTCAACCGGCGGCGGAGATCATGGGAGCTATTGACTGAGACACCTGAAACGCTTATCCGGCTCAGAATATGTTACATAAAACTATAGTCACCGGTCCTTAATATGCTGCATTGCTGGGCAAACAGTTTGGGGGAAATGATTGAAAACCACGAAAGAAACGTGATAAAGAGGACTCCTATATGCATGACAATCACTCTTTCTAATCTTCCTCGGTTACGCTAGCCATCATCCATGATTACGACTTCGAGGAACTGAATCAGCCACTCCAATCTCCAAATCTAGTCCTCAGTGACTTTCGCGGGATCCGAATTTTGAGAAAGTCATGTTGGAAAAGAAAGTCGTGGGAACTAACTATTTTTAAGCGTATTCAGGATTTGGAGAACAGACGAACTAAACGGTACAATGTTGAAAATTTTCGTAATTTTTTATGCCGTTACCGCAACACAATCAGGCAACGAATTTGCAGACCATGCCTTCAGAGTAGCATAACACAAAAGTGAAGACCAGATATCGGCAAATATGTCAACGGTCCTCTAATACCGTTATAAATTGTACCAATATGAACAACATCCTAAGCATAAGGTACCGAGTATATTTCATAAAACCATTCATGATAAACCACCAGTAGCATGTTTAGCAATATATCATTTTATGCACTGATAGTGAGTTGGAAGCAAGTGTCTGGAAACCTGAGACCACAATTGATTACGATGTCACGAATTAACAGTCAATAAACACAGGAATGCTGTACCAGACTCACAAGATTTTCTATTGTTATGACAGGCAAATAGGCCATCCTTCCATTCGCGATGATCTGGCGAATAAGGCTGTGTAGTCACGGGTAAATGCATATTGCTTTCAACCAAGATAAAACCATTCAGACCAACTGTGAAACGTTTCTGTTTTGCGTTGTTCTGTGAGCTTAATCGAATTCTGTGAGCATGCAGATTCTCAATGAACACCTATTCACGTGTGTTCCAAGCAAAAACAGGAAACAGGGTGAGAAGCAAAAGTGCCAAGTGCATGAACGAAAAATGGTATGAAATTGAGGACGCCATTTCTTGTCCAGGTACACTTGGGACGGTCAGGTCGTACTTTCGTCAGAGTGTGTGATCACCTGGTTAAGTGAGCACACCTGACTCAAACAGAACGTGCAGGATTGCACACACCCTTAACAAAAGTTGTTTCAGGTAAAACATAGAGAGTGAATGGTGAATATGATACCATTTGAAAGACTGTTACTGAAAAAATGAGAAGTGTTAGTTGGGTTGGAGAACGAAAGGTAATCATACTGCAGCAAGCCAGCGAATGCGTTAAGTACTCAGCTGTGGAAAATATCGATCTTCGGAGATATATGCATATTGAATAGTTGTTTCATATAATGCGGAATAAAGTGAGGCATAATATGACGGGATAAACACAGAAAAATATAACAGATTGCGCTCATAATGGGTGTTGTTGCTCACGTGAGGTCGAGTTATATATCTACAGTACGTCCCAAAATTAAGTACCCGATAACAAAACCCGGAGTCCGAATCAAGGGAGGATCATAGCTCGGACGTGTGTGACATGTCTGAATATTTGAATTTTTTCTACTCTCACTGAAGCACGAACCGACGAGCCCCTCAACGAGAGCTGGGGAGGGGACAAGTTACAACACATCGCTGAAACCACAACCGGATTGGCTAGCTGTGGTCGTAGGGTCTGTGCACGCATTTATAATCAAGTCGCTCAGCCTCATCGTCTCAGTAAATTGGCCACCACGGTCCAGAGTCGGTAACACCCGGCTGCCCACGCATACGTTTCAACGCTTGAGAGGCAAAGCTGAACTGGGAACTAGAATGCATCAGTAAATGTGAAAGAACAAAGAAAAAATATGATAGTTCCATAATGGATTGTGCTATCATGATCATAGTTTTCACCGAACGCCTAATAATAAAAAACTGCGTTAAGGAACGAAACAAATTCGTAAATTACCAAATGGCAGGTCGAAAACTCACGGTACAGACTGAACTCGTAAATGACTGATAACGGTTTGGAATAGATATTTTCATTTCACTGAAAGTACCTAGGATTTGCAGGTTCTTGTGTGACTAGTTCGTTCTGTGCATCTGTCTGATTCTTTTTTTGTTGACTTATGGCGTATCACACTTTTCTGGGTTCAATTTGCCGAAGAATAGCCTCGCTCGGATCGGTCTGGGTGAATTATCATGGTGGAACCGGATCACACTCTTGGTATACAAGTAAGAAGACAATGTGGCTGTAATCTAACCGCAAAATGGTATATTGAATTGGTTTTTATTTATGTGGCCTGTGGCAAAAAATGTGATGGAGACCAGTTGGAGGTTTAATACAAGGTATAGGGATGCGCTATCGGTTGTCGATAAATCAATGCGAATGCTAATGGAAACGTTTGTTGCAGCGAGCAGTATTCATGAACTGAAAAAAGTGGACAACCGCACACATCAACAGATGATTGTTATGCAAGTGATGTTCTGCGACGTGTAGAACACAAATTCCAAAATCTTGTCCGTTGGTCTGCTCAAAGATGTAACACTTCGAAATCCACTGACTCGACATATTCTGCATAATACTGTGTTTTCCAGGGGTAATGCTGACCTGAACATTGGTCTTACCAGACAAAAGCACGGCAAACAGGCCAAAGGGAACAGTCAGACGACGGGTAGTTAGGTCATTTACCTATTTATGCTCAGGTAATGGGGTACGAGCCTGTACACATATTAACGGGACTATTTTATAGTTGCATCGTTGGTGTATTCTGCAAACAAACAAAAGATGTTAGAAGTGGTGCCCTCAGAAAGCTCAACATTTACCAGTGGATTATGGAGTACTATACAATACAGTTGAAAAACTTTCGGTATCATTCTTAAATCTCAAGTAGCACTGAACCTATCTACGGCACGCACCACTAACCAGCCTCAGACATTCTCATGTCTTCCTCATTATACATTAGAGCTGAGATAGTTCACAATGTCAAGTAAACCGACATTTTGAATGATCACTTTGAGGTAGTGTTCCAAAGATACTCTATCCCATATTGTAACGTAAACCAAACATTGAAGTCAACGACAGTGCTTGGGATTTCTCAAGTCAACCCAGTACTGCATTATAAAGAGTCAATAAGTATCGAAAGTTACCCAGCACCCGATAGTGACAGTATTCAATCATTCCAAGATTCTGCCTTCCAATATTACTGAAATTCCTGCAACTTCAGATGAAAATTTTCTAACAAAGTCAGAACACTTGACAAGCACTTCACTTGTTTTATTCTTCTTCAAGTAGGTCATCAAGATATTTTGACGAATAAACTCTCACGTCAAGTTGTGGCTGCTTGTTGTGTCTCTGTTATTCGCATCCATTATTATGTTGTCTTTATTCCCTTTACTTCTTCTCTAGATAACTGCCAATCAAGAGGCTTCTCCCCCGAACGTCCCCACTGACGACGAAGTTGAGTTCTGTGCCAACATTGCGTTGAGAATTACCCTGCGAATGCACTCTGTCAAAAAGGGAAGTGACCGTCGAACCTAGATTCTTGAAACCTAACACTTCTCCAGGATCATATCTCCTATCTTTCCCTCTCTCTCTCTTTTCAGAGAAGATGAAGAGCGGTTGGTATAAAAACCAACAATTCTGTCTCAAGCGGTTCAAAAACTGAAGACGTCTCTCGTGGTTGATACGTATCACCAGTTATTTTCTTCCAGAAGTATGAAATATTAAGTCTGTGTGATAGCCACACGGGCATTGGTATATTCACTATCGCGTCTAATTTGCCTACCACTTTTGTATTAATTCGGTTCAATAAAATATAGCGAAGTCCATATTCGTAAAGAGTAGACGAGACTCCTATCTGGCCGATGGTGTAGTGTCGAACTATGACGGATCTCAGAGCATCACTACGTGTGTGGTTAAAGAACCTGTTGTGGTAATTTGAACCCGGACGCTCGTAGGGTTCTCATGATCCGTCTCCTCCGCTATAAGCTGGGTGGTAGTTTATGGGTATGTCTTGCTGTAGATCAACAAGCTTTTCCCAGCTATGTTTGTTCAGTTAAGTCCTGGAAGGAATTGCAGGGAATAAACTTGGAGAATTCGATGACCTCTGTGTGCAGTGTCTTTCGAGTGCTAGGCTGGCCAACCTGGAGTAAGCATACGATACGGATCTATTTATGTCCACTGCCAAAACTATACACGTTATGCTGAAGAGAGTGGTTGACCTGACTCGTCTGTGTGGAATGCACGTCACACCTTCAAATTGGAAAGATCTGGTTTATGAATAGAGCACTCGTGCACACACGTTGTTCATCACAGGCGGTCCGCTTTAAACTGATTAGTTGAACTAAACTATTTACACTGGCTGTGCTGGTAAAATAAACATTTCACTTCATAATCAGTACACACATTAAGCGTTCGAAACTGACGAGTACTTCATTGAAGACTATGATTGATTCACGCACGAGTTTCAGTTTGTGCGACAATTTATCACTCATCAAGCTAATAACATTGCCATGTCTCTGCCCCATACTAAAGTTTCCTCTTAATTACATGTTTCTTCGCGGTGTTACTCAAGAACTATCATACCAGCCCTTTTTGTATCTCCCTTCAGAAATGCCGGCAATTCCGGAGATAGGCTGACATCCAAGAACGCTGTCACCAGAAGTATTCCGTTGTGTAAGCCGTAGTCCTTCTCAAGAGCGACCGTATTCCGAAACTGCCGATTCCGTCTAATCCGGTGAGACTACGATGAAAATGTTTTTGCTTTTACTTATTCCGACTTGCCTTGAAAATTACACACGGTACTTAACTCCTCAATTTTACCTCTCTATATATGTAGTCCGCTTCAAGCGGACCAGCTGACTAGATCATTCTGTGGGCAGTCTGAGTTGTTCACCGTCAGTGAAGTTCACATCACTTCCGTCAAACAAGAATGAATAACACTTATATCGCCCTATCATGTTTTACGTCAAAGATCAGCTGTGATTTATAGGCACCACTTGATCTCTGACCTATTCAGTTAAGTGTAGTCTACAGATAAGTTGTGATTTTGCATAAGTTGATATTAAGTAAACGTGAACGATAATTTGAGCAATCACCGGTGATCTTTGAATGAAAAAGGTCCTCAGAAACCAGTAGGTCATTCTATATTAAGTAACGCAAAATGCGAAGAAATATGTATTGCTCGTCATCCAAGATAGAATGAACCTTTTAGAAATACTGCGTCGATATACAACATCAACTGAATAATGTGTGTAAAGAAAGAGACCTATTGTACGTACTGTCGGTACAAACTTTTTGAATAACAAGATATGTACCTTCTGTTAAGATCTAGCGTACCGTTGACGCATGAACGGTCCCTCTTTTGAAAAGAGACCAACCCAAGAGTTGTACCATTACTAAACAAAGCTTCTGAATACAAGCAGTAACAGTTAAGGATGCAATAAAAATCTCATTGTTCTATATTTGTCTTCTATTCTGAGTTCATTAATCCCGGTTTTGAGGGACGACCAGTAGTTTGGCTCTAGGTGACTTTTTTAAAACTTCACTAAAACGATTGAGAATCAAACCTGCCAAATTTCTTTACTTGGCTCCATTCAATTCAAAGTTTGAGTGAGAATCATCCGGTTCTCTTCACAGTTCACTATTGACGGCTGTTCAATACGCATTCAATCGAACGCTCTGCCTCAGCCGGATACGTATAATTTCCTTCTTTTAGCACGGCCAGAAACATTTTCATATGCTATACACACAGGTGTGAACATCGCCATAGTTTATCTCTGTTGACTGAGTTCGATAGCCCTCACAAGTTGAGCTAAGAATGACGAGTACAAACAACTCGTACCCAGAGTAATCTTTCAATCAACAAGAGAGAAAATGTTAACCACATATAGTAAACTACTATTTTTAGAAACCAAACATTCGACAGATCTTTGAACATCTCCCTATAAGTATAGGTCTGTTTGGTTGTATAGTAGGCTTCTATTCGTTTGGCCTTCTAATAATTGCTTTTGAATTCAAAGGTAACATGGACCCGCTTGCTGATAAACCAGGATTATTTCTTAGAACTCAAAGGATGCTACTGTGTGCAACGAAGAAGGAATATGCCCCAACGACACGCGTTGGGAAAGTTTCAGTAACTGTTGGTTCTCATAAAGATTTGATATGTGCATTTCAGGTAGACAAACGTGGGCATTGCGTTTATTAATATGTGTAACTTCAGACAAAACGGAGAAGGAGTGTGGTGTTGAAGAATCGATTTCATAAGATATTCCTTCTTCACGAAGACCGCACTTTTGTGGAGCATCCAGTAATTTAGCGAGTTCCATAAACTGCCAAAAATTAACCAATTCGACCATTTTTAGATGCTTCTAAGTGAGCGGGCGATGTGATCAGGTTGAATAAAGTTGAACATCTAAAACAAACTGTCTTGCTTGGAACTCTTTTACATGTTAGTGTTGTTGTCTCAAGCTAAATTATCAGCTGAGAAATAACAATGTTAGGTATGGACCTCTTGGATAGTTACAAGACAAGCTACAATGTGTATTTTTACTACGGAGATTTTCAACAGTGTGGAACAAAATGCGAGAGTTCAAAGTAAATCATTCTAGTTTCTTTTAATACTGAATCGTTTTTAGCCATTTAAAAAGAATAGCCAGGAGACACAAATTACGATATGGATTCATTCCGTGCACTCTCGTCAGTGGTAAGCGGTGAATACCAATCATGATCCAGTCCGATTTGTACTTTTAATCGTTTCATTCAAGTCTTGTTGACTTTGTTTCAATGCTAGTCACAGGTTTATGACTAATGAGAGTGTGCGAAATGAATTCATACAGTAATTTGTGTCTTACGACCACTAGTTTTATTTACAAACAACACCAGCTGACGATCCGTGATGGTTTTTTGGTTTGGTTTGAAGGTAACGCTAAAATTTGAAAGAATGAACGAATAGTTTCCTCAGAACTCCACTAAAACAGAAAATTAGGCAAATCTGACGCTGAGAGTTGACAATCGTCACTTGACCTCATGATTCCCTCACCGAGGGATTGACATGGATCGGAGATCAACACACCGTATTGAACGCATCATTTGAGTGAGCTCTTTGATTTGACATATTCTCGTTGTTTGCTCATGTGGCGTCGGCAGCTAGGCTGCCAATAGTTTTCAAACGCCCCCATTCAGGTGCACTAATTCGTTTCGGGTGGGCCACGTGGTATGAAGGCTATTCACATTCCTGACGGTCAAAAAATAAAACTATCTGAAAACTCTACACGTCTTAAACCGCAAGTTCTTAATCACTACAAAACGAGCACATGACATACATTTATCTTAGAAAAACTCAGAAATCATTATAAGCTATAATATTCCCTTCAAGAGTGACGATAACAACTGCTGGTAGCAGTCATAGTTCATGTTGTTTAATAAATAGCAGCTTTCTTTCAATTAAGACCATACATTTGTACTAATTAACTAGCCAATGCTGTTCATTCTGTAAAAACCTATTTACAATAATAGATGTCAATACGCGATCCCCCTACTATATCTTCCCATCTTCCACGTCAATCGTCGTTAACAGTATTGGTACATGGAATCCCTTGTGCAGAATCATGCACTGACCACGTAATCAGACAAAACAGCTGTGATGTACTGATACGGGTATGTTTGTGTTGTGAGCCAGGAAGAGGGTTGGCACAAGAGTTGTTTATTCAACAAAGCAACACATGGGTTAAGCGTTCAAACAGGACCACAATCAAAACCACTCACTTGCATACAGTACTCGACCCGGACCGTCTCGGTAGCTACAGACGCCAATGCTCAGTTCCATTACGTAGCAAGAACTATTTTGGGCGATACTGCACTCCGATGTTTCTTCCTGTATTTTTCGATGTCAAAATATATGCTCCGGTCCTACTACTGAATAACAGTTGTGTGAGCAGTATATTACGATCGCTCATCTTCATTACATCTGCACGCTAACAAAAATGTACGTTTCTTCAAATTAATTAGAGACATACTGCTTCGATAGGTAACTGAGCGTGAGAACAGAAGAACAAACGCCCGTGGACTCTCACTATGCAGCATGAAGGCCGAGGCAAACAAATTTCAAGACGTTAAACTAATCTTTCGAACACTGTCACATCTAGCAGTTACTTTACCCGCTTGAACTGTTCCCCACTCACCGGGGACGAAAATGAAGCAAACAAACCTTGCATAATATGATGGAAAATTTCACCTTAAAAACATAAATTGCAGTCAATTCTGGGTAACTGGTTAATGTTTTTGGATCCAGCAAAGTCAGTTAGACATCGGAAGAGGCATTTACAGGTTTCATCAACCTTGTTACTCATAAACACACTGTTGTAACTGGATGTACAGCCTACAAGCACGTAAACAGACAACAGAATAACGGTTAATGAAACGGCAGATAACGGAACGGCGGTCAACGGTAATGAACTACTGACTACGGAGTATGCACGACCAACTTGTATCTTTTCGGCCAACACAACCACCCGAGGCTAACGAATGAACGCAGAGAAAAGAGAGGCCTCCAGATAGAGCTCTTTTTATGTCACTCAATCCGAAGACAACATAGTCACAAACTAGATCATATTTACAAGGTTTGTGATCAATCAGGAAACATGGGCAGAAGTTGGACCAGACAAAGATCCACAAGTAGAGTGATGCTCGAACTAAATGACGAGTGTATGGACTGGGTGCCAGAAATTGGCACAAAGGTTGAGAACGCTCGTAAATAGCGAAGTAGTACATGACCTTACCAACTATGACGGTCACTTCAAACAGTAACGAGTTACTCCATTCCAAAGGTAAATAAAACGGTATTTCCGGTGAATTGGATTCTTCTCCGACAAACACTAGCGGAAAAAATTCTATGATTGTCACGACCCACAGAAGATCGCAGTGCGGAAAGCCAACAAAAAAAGAGCGTATACTATCCTAACTGAACTGTCCATCATCCAACATTGACACTGTGACAAAGTGTTGATATCTCGTTTTGTTGTAAATGCAAATATACAATCTGTTTTCACAAACAGATGTCCCACGGAAAATAAATAACCACTGAGTGTTTGAAGCAGAATGACAAAAATTCGATTTAATCAAACTGGTTGAACTAACAGTAAGTAATGAACTAGCTGAGATCCAGTGTCATTCTCAACAAAGTAAGAACAAAAGACCGGGAGATACGGATACAGTTATCGTTTTTGTAATTCACCTTACAAATATCTGTGTAGGCAGTAATACGCGAAGCAGTTGTTTAGAGAATTTGAGACAAACGGATGCCAATTACTTTGCGTTCTCCTGGTGCATTATGTCGCGTGGGTTGCATCTATTTGATAGGCCATTTAGCATCAAAGTAATCAGGACACTTCCGATTGTCTGCAGTGATGTCGTTCTGGCTGATGTATGCGTATGTACGATGAGCCATCGTCTGCAAAATGCCACACAGGAACGTGTGACCACCGCAGAGTTACACTGCATATGAAGAGCGTCTTTGATAACACGGCCGTATAAGTGTTCGGAGCGTAATTATACTGTTTTAAACGACCTGGCACTGATGAGATTTTTGTTTGCACAGCAGATTCGGTCCCTGATGGTATATCGTAGTTAGGATCCGTGAACATTTTCAAACAGTATTGTGCATTCAATAATTCTTCCGTTACTCGCATCATACTCTATTTCAAACCAACAATGAATATCTGCACGACGTTTGGCAAATGCGAAAGAATCTTTCCGACTCGGTGTTTTTGCAGTCGAGCTAATAGAACAGATACCACATCGAGGCATACAATCTCTGTCGTTGATTTGAATTCAGTCGATGTCTGGATTTCTCACGGATGCACCGCTTCGCAGTTAATGAAGTCGCCGTACAAAGCATTAGTGAATGACTAGTTACCACACTTGTAGACTTCTTCATCTGTCCGGTCATTTGTAGCACTTCCCAATGAAGCAGTGTGACCAAAACTCGCTATGCGCATTACAGTTTTTTCAACTGTATTCTATTCCAGCCTTTAGACAGTTTTCTATCTGCCCATGTCTCACCTCTACCTTTATGGTCAGTTTAATTTTGTCGACCCTATCAATTAATCTTACAGCCAATGATTATCGTCTAGATGTTTCGATCAAACCCGTTAAATTCTTGTATTAACCTTGATCATAGACGGACTTACTGGGCAAATGTGTTTGACTTCCACAGGCGATCGTTTGATCGTTACAGACAAGCAACTGCGTAATAAACACCGCTTGAGCATGTAAATATTATCCCGTTTAATACATATTAATAGTACCGATGGTGTGTCAACTACCACCTGGTACACATCACCAGAATGAAGCTACTACTGATTCACTCGTTCGAAACGTCCTCTCTTACAGTCTCTCTCGTCAGTAATGGAATGACTTCGTAAAGTTCTTACAATTTTACCACATGTATAGATCATTATCAACAGAGGTAATCAGGGTTGGAGCTACTTGAATCTTCTACCACTTATTTCCACTCAACTCGAACCTAAGTTGGCGAGGTTTAACATGGCTCAATTCATGTATGCGTGTGCATGGGCGAGTACTCACGGCAACATAGGGCAGAAACGATGTGAATCGTTATGTCTGATAAACTTCGGGTGTCTATACAGTGAGCCGTAACTGTGCAATACACCAGATGTGCGTAATCACAGTCTGCTAATCTTCCTTATCATCATCCTAAACAGCAATACATCAGCGATTCACACAGATGTTTAATTGCCAGACAACCACGAAAAAAAGACCCATATAGGAAGAGACGAGAAAAGAAGAGGGAAACAGGACCTAACTACTAAAAACAACAACGTCTATATTCAAACAATCAACATCAAGGTGTCTGTACCTTGCAAACAAACTGAGCTGTAAGTGAAAGGCGTCACCAGCAAGACAACTTCCTTACGACTTGTACTGCACTCACTTCACAGACAACTCGGTCAAACAACGACAACATTCACACAACTGAGCTCGGTTAGCCGCCATCTCATCTCAAGCTACCAACTCTGTCAATCACGAGGGTCCAAGCCCAGGAGACAAACCCGATCTACAGTGAACAACCCCTTCGCGAACGATTTTACTTTTCTACGCCAGGTCATCATCTGTCCACCTCACACCTTGCACCAATCGGTCGAAGCGTCGGCGAACAGTACTCGGTGTGACAAGCGATTAACTCGCATCCTTAGTACATGGCCTAACCATCTAAGTCTGCGCAAATGTAGTGATTGAATAAAAGAACTCGTTTGACAATCAGTGCCAAATACCCGCTTCCTAACCTCTTCGTTGCTTACTCGCTGGTGCCACCCGATACGAGCGATTGAACGCAGACATCGGTGATCAAACACCTGAAGACGGTTCACGTCTTCTACCCTGAGGGGCCACGTTTCGCTGCCGTAAAGTAATATAGCTCTCACTGTTGTCTGATATATGCGGCCCTTAAGCTTCAGAGAGATACCTTTCTGTCGCCATAAGTGCTTCAGATTAGTAGACACCACTCTATCCTTGGAAATACGCGCCTCTATTTCATTCCCTACACCTCCGCCACCGCCGTTGATGCAGCTTCTCCGATGTACAAACCGGTCTACAACCTCCATGACTTCCTTATCTAACACTAAACCTACGTAATCACAGCAGTCCTGCAGAAGCACTTTGCATTTCGAGGCTGCAAAGCGCATTCCAAAGTACTTAGCAGAACGCGAAATTGCATTCAGCGTTGCTTCTGCCGCTTGAAAGTTGTCAAACAGTAACACCTTATCGTCAGCATAATCAAGATCAGTCTTTCACCAGGTAGGAGGTCCACACCTGCATCATTTGAGCAACTCAAACAGTCCTCCATTATTTCGTCCATGACGAAATTAAACAAAAATGGTGAAAGGGGACAGCCTTGACGTACGCCGCTCATGGTGCTGAAACTATCAGACAACTCACCGTAAACCCTAACCTGAGCAGAAGTATGGGAGTAAAGCACCCACAGTATGTTCACATACTTGGTCGGTACACCCCTGCGTGTAAGCGACTCTAAAAGTGTAGATCGATCCATCGAATCGAACGCACCTTTATAGCCAAGAAATATGGTAATTGTTGGCCGACGGTATACATAAGGCTGCTCCAAAATTTGACGAAGGGTAAAAATATGGTCTATACATCCCCGGCCAAGATGAAACCCTGCTTGTTCTTCTCTAATGTTTACCTCACGAGCTGCAGTGAGTCGACGAAGTACAATGGATGTCAGGACCCTAGTAATGACTGGAGTCAAACTGATTCCCCTATGGTTTTTGAAAGAGCTCCGAGCTCCTTTCTTATATATGGGAACTATTATCGAGTGACCCCAGCACGGAGGAACGGTCCCTATCGTCCACACAAGTTGGAACAACTGAGTCAAAGCCTCTACTAATGCCTCTTCACCTTCCTTGAAAAATACTGGCACGAGATCATCTGGATCAGCAGCCCTATTACGATTGAGAGCCGAAAGGCAATTTCGAACCCCAGCCCCAGTGGGTGGTTCTAACTCTACCGACGAGGGTGGTACATCACAGGTTTGTGATAGCAACATAACAGAAGCAGGAGGTCAACTAAACTGACCATCAGTGTTCCGCCCAACGCTCTAACCTTCCGGACTAATCAAAGATTAGTGTGCCACCTGCCTCGCTGACAGCTTCACTGACAGACGGTCACCTGGGATCAGTGGAACGGATTAACCTAAAGAGTTTTCCAGTGTTCCCTGAGGCAAAAGCGATTTCCATTTTCCTAACTTTTTCCACTAACCAAGCCTCACGATCACCCTTTAGACTACGTTTCAGTTTTCTACGGGTATCTCTTTTAGACTTGTTATGCGAACTATCAGGAGGAACCTTTCGTCTGTCTTCCAACAATTCCAGGGATTTTTCCGAGACCCAATGTTTGTTTAGTCCATGTATTCTTACGCCACATGCTACAGTACCTGTTTCCTGAACAGCTTGAGATTTGAGTCCAGCAGCTATTAGGATCTTCGGAGTGAGTACAACTAAGGTAGCTTCCTAAGCTATTTTGGTACCTATGCTTTACCGATGGTAAAGCCAGTTTCTCAACAGCTAATCGTTGCTGTCGGTGGGATCGTTGCCCAGCAATAATAAGAACAAAACAACAACGCATGATTTGAATCCAAGCATGTGCTCCCATAAGAACAACAATTTTGAATGGAACCCCACCACCTATAACTAACGCTTATGTGGTCTGTCTGAAACCAGGCCTGGTTCACAGGCGGCTCGAGGTCGCTACAGTTAGTTGGAGCGTAAACAGGCACAATGAATAAATTTCTGAAAGTCCTGCGTCTAGAGCTGGTCAACACTGAGATAAATAACTACAGTAGCGCAGAACAACCAATAGGTTGTCAACTTTTATCAAAGGTAGAATGATGACAGTTAACGCTACAGGCTTAACCAACTAATGAAACTAAATATCAATGATCATATGCTGAATGCCAATCGTAAACTGATCTGATCAGATAAGGAAAACCAGAGGTTTTACGAATGGGTTACATCAGTATGGCTGACCGATACTGTTCCTAATGACAGTACCGTGCAAATGAATCGATTGACGATGTTCATTTCCAGATGTCATCACATCTATATCGTATCAGTTTCACTTACTTGAGTTCTAACTTTTAGTAGGTGGACGAGTGGCGAGTTATGGAAATCGTGATAGGACCGATACGGCATGGATAAGAATGACAGAAGCCAAATCTTTCCATGAATGTTGATCAAAACTGTACACCGTACACATCGCAGATGGGCACACAAGTAGACATAATACTCAATCCCTAGTCTTCTGGCTGATTTCCAGGAGCGACCACATGGATTAGATCAAGATACTTAACAGGGCAATGAAGCCGAACGTCCTCAACAATCCACGGAGGACGACTGACGCGACACGTCTTATCACGTGAATCTCCTCTGGACAGTTAGCTATCCGACGACTTATAACTGTGTCTAGAAACGGCAGGCAATTATTGGCCTTGAAATGACACGTAACCCTAGCCTGGAATGATAATTAAACGTTGCACCATGCTATCAATTATCAAAATCGTTAGCACCAAAAGACAGTCAGAGTGAGTGTAACGAACTTCCAATGGTTATTTCTCTATTCGGCAGTACGATCGATTGAGATAACGAGACCTGACACGCTTACAGCGGAGCAACAAAGTTTCCCATCGAATATCCGTCGGGAGAGACAAATTGATATGATTTGTTTAAACGAGCTCACATGCATAATCCTTATTTTCGTGTCAGCCGGGCACAAGACTGTCGACACAATATAATGCGAGTGGATACTATTACACGAGAGGGTATGGATAACTCCAATAGAACCAACTACAAGAATGAGGTACAGATCAACTGTTTACGCTTTGTCATCTAACTCATTTTGCTGTAGGTTAAGAAATGCAACAATTCGGTTCAGAGTATCGCGCGGATCGACTGATGGAGAGAACATAACTTCTCCATTACTTAACCTTGACAGGAAACAGTTGATACGACTTACCACTGCTGGAAGGCTAAAATCACCTTCTGGGAGGATGGTAAAAACTATAATTTCGGATAAGTCAAATCATTAAGGTGCCATCGGATACTCTACTTTAGGTTACTAACCTTGTACAAACCAACGTCGACAGCAGTGCACGGTTTACTGCTTCTAAGTAATTTGACGTGTTAACATTGTAGGCGAATATTTCATACAGATTTGAACCTTCACATTAAATAGACGACGCAGAATATTCGATTGATCTAACATGTTTTTCTACCAAATTCGGAAAGAACAACGACCATAGAATGATCTCACAAGGTTTGTAACGAAGATCGCGAAGCGCGAGAGTGTACTGCGAACAACCCACAACATTATTGTAGAATCCGTCCAAAAAACTACGAAATCGACAAGCATTCACAGCTCATTCAGCAGGACTCTCATGGATATAGCTACAAGGATGTCTGCCGTGATCTCAGGTCTTGGAATCGATATTTGTTAGGCGATCCACTTTTGACTTGCACATGACAAAGTTGTATTAGATGAGACTTTCTAAAGAACTACTTTTAATGAATCCTTGAAAATCCGTATTGAACCGATCCTCAGTGCAACTGAATTCACCACAGTTAAAATGATTGGCCCAAGATCTCCACCATCAAATATCACACACACACACACCTAGTCGAACCAACACCTACAATCACTGGTAGAAATGAGGACGATAAATGTAGTAATATTTGAACAGTAGAGAGATCCTTGGACCACCATCTCTGACAAGTGAAAATGAGCAGATACTGTCAACGTTAGATGAAAAAAAAAATTCTAACAAATGGGCAAAGTGGACAAGTGGCGTAAGACGATGACGACACATGTAACTTGGTTTACAGTTGCGCATTACTGATGAGATGGCGTATAAATATCTCAAATCATACGGACAGCCAAAATATCACATTTACCGCCTTCGGAAGACCTAGAAGACGGGGATGCTAATTAGGTTGAATTAGACAATAATGAACTCTGTTAGAACACTGGGTACTCATCATTCTAGTTTCATTAAAGCGAAAATTCCAGGCTTAATCCACCGCACACAAAAACTGATTACAACTGTAAGCTAGTCGAAAGGAACCGCATAATGCTGCCGCTCCCAAATGATATTCCGAACAAAAATGTAGCTGTATACCTTTCGTGTTTTTGATCAGTGAACACTACCAGTTTACATTTCTCTACACAGTAGACAGACAAACATATATTCGTAAGGAAGAGAAATCTATCACACCAGCAGCTTAACTACAAAGCAGGAGCGAAATAGTAGCAATGTGCGCCATGGCCCATTAATATCATAGTGAAATTAAAAAAATAAAATCCGATGATTTCAAAGATGTGTAATTCAAACGTAACTGCAGTTCATAAAAAAAAACACGAGAAACTACGAAATCCGATAAACAGGTACATACAATTCAAGAAGAACTCAATGGACTCCGTTCGGCCAATAAGTATCAGTCAACCGCATTTCATGGCAAATGTATCGGTCAATACCTGCAAATAAAAAAGCCGGAATGAATAACCAAAAAAAAGAAAGTTGGTATCAATGCGACAATATCCAAACCAACAAATACACTGACAGGTCAATAAGAGAAAGCAGCCAGATGGCAGCATAAGATGAGAATCTGTAACTGACAGTTACATCACATGGTTAACCGTGGTGATGCTTACAAAGACGTGCCAAGAAGTGACTAAGTAATATAAATAAATGATACAACGATAACAGCACTTTCAAGAATATTGTATGGAGTAGGGGTTTCAGATTTCTTAAAACCATGCGACTACTGTAAGTAGTATGAATCACGCCTGGTACAATCTGACAGGTATAAGAAAAAAGTTAAGCGGATGATAGAAAAGAGTTAAACCAGCTGTTGGATATGTTTTCCATCGAATCAACCCAGTAAGACATCAGCAGCTCCACAGAAAACCAAACGTACATGTGATCACAACCAAGTGCAATAGACAATTTTGTAATTCCCTAACAATTAAAAGGCTACCGCGATTCAAACTATCGTACATACATAATAAATAACATAGTACAAGTGAAAGGCGTGTGATGCAACAGAATCCCCTCAATAACACGTTAACAAACATGCCGATAGACGTCCAAGACCTTATCTAAAGAGAACAACTAATTAACTGAACCGCACCGGTGACCAGACCACCGCAGAGAAAATATGTTGGCACATCATGCAGATCATGACCAATCTGACAATCATAAATTGATGTTCTAAATGAACTTTACAAAACAAGCACGAACCAAAGCGCCCCTTACAACCACACAATGAACAACTATGATTCTTTGTATCGCTGTTACTATCCAACATAATTGGTCCATGTAAATAATTGAGCACATATCACCAACATGCTCACCGTCTCGTGTGGGAACGTGTTCGTAGACCAGTCGGACAGCGGTGCGCACAGGCTCAGTTGCGTCCATGCGCATAATCCAGAGAGAGGGAGGGATGCTGAACACAAATTGTAGCGAAATAGAGAAGACGAAGGAGCAAACAAACTGTACCACTACCAGAACGAATGTTGGTATAGAAATGTTCTCCATAAAACGGGTGGAGAACAGTAAATTCAGTTCCAAATTTTGTTCGATAAAAAATGGAATTGGAATCGAAAATCATCTGAAACTTTTTCAGAAGTTAAAACACGTTATCTTTGAAAATTTACAAACATGCCTCACTTTCGATCACACTTAAAAGGATAAGAGGGTCAGCCATACCAAGACGCACACTTACACAATTGGGCATAGGTAAGAGTTTTCCCACGGTTCCACTAAGTTCAATAAATAAAAAAAACGCTAAAGCACACCCCAAATCGAATAATAGTTTCATCGTAAAAGGCTAGATAAAACCAGAAGGAAACACCGGAAATAACTACATTGAAAATTACGCAAGATTTAATATTGATTTTCGATTAAGTGACGAAAATGAGACATAGTGGCCATTTTTCGATGTGGTTTGATGCAATGCAATTGACTCTGTCACGAGACTGAGCTCATTAGACCTTCCCGATTCTGAAGACATCGCATCACCATAAGCATCAGTTCCTTCTATGGCTCCTTCATTATCCTACTAGTCACGGGACCTATTTCCGACAGCAGTTGCACGAGGATAGTTCTTTGAGGATAAGAATTGCAACAACATCGCTACCAGCACAACGCGTAGCAACCTAGGTAGACCATTTTACAGTCAAGTTTCTTTATCTGGTTTTCCATGGCGATCGTTTCGTTGACACTAAGGCCACGTTTAATAGCTGTCTGTCAATGAGAAGGAAATGCCATTTTCTGGATTGTTTAAAACTCCGATATATTTTGACGATCCCAGCTATTTGTCGGTAAATTAGTTCAGCAATTCTGTTTTAATCACACGGTGCTACACTTTCTTTTGACTTGTTTCGAGTTTGGTCAGTTTTGTTAATATTGCTGTAAGCTTTCACTTCGATCTTCTCTACGATGAACGCCATGAACTTTGGATGTAACCAGGATAACTTGTTGCCCAGATTGGACTCAATAGGAATGTTTCCAAGATATTTCCGATTGTATGTTTCATCAATGACAAGCAACGACTTATTGTCTCACTGATGCCACAACGATTGTTTTGTTAGCAGAAAACAAAAGAGGCAGCACAAATATGTGCCAAATCCTCAACGATGCAAAGTTTACAATCCGAGGTTTTCAATACAGCAATCCAGATTTGAAATAAGATAACAAGAGGATTGAAGAATACAACTGCTGGATTCCGCTTGGTGGCCGAAAAACCGAAAGTACATCTTCAACGACTTTAAAAACATACCGATAAAAACCTGTGCTACACCTTAGCAAGTTTAATCGAACCAAAAAAAAGTCCTTCAGTTTTCTCAAGCTATTTAGTACTGTGAAAATCACATCCCATCTTCCCTCAACTCGTGTGAATCCAGCAAGATCATGTGCACTTTCCATGCTTTTCAACAATGACAGATCCCCAACAAGCGGTTATTTTTCCAACTCGTGAACTTCAGATCAATTATACGAATAAATTATAGGATAGAATGATAGAACAATTAAATTGTGGATGAGACCAGGATGTATAAGTCGTTCGAACCAGTGGAAGACTCGAACACAAACTGACGGCGCCACCAGGATTTTCCAAGTTGCTGGCACAAACAACTGTACACAGGACGATGACAATCCGACTAGTATTGAACAATGTGAACAGGAAATTTTCGAGGAGCAGTAGAATGTAATCGACCTCCAAAACCAAATGTATCATGTTAAATGAACACACTACTAGTATCACCGTATGTGATTTTGTTGTCCTAGTAAAGCTTCCATGGTGCAACGCATCAGTAATACAACAATGGTGGAGATCGATACAAGCCTTGAAGTCAGTTGACTCATGTTATCGTATTGCCAATCTAACCGAGCCCGACTTCCGAAAATAGCATTCGACGGATCAAGCGAGAAGATAACATACGAGACATGTATCCAGGTCAACGAGAGGGATAAAGAGAGGCAATGTTAAGCATGGAAATATTCAGACACCTATCCACGAAGAGCCGCTGCTGAATAGCAAATACGTTGCAAATAAACAACTCAGCTGTAAATGGGTGTAAAAGATAAATAGAACAGTCACAGCGAAAACATTCAGGTTACTGAGTTCCAGTAACCACCATCTATTTAAAAGTCACCAGTCACGGTACGAATCACTTGAGTGAACCACCAATCCGGAAGGTGAATGCAATCTACACTAATTGGTGACGATCCTCATTGTATGTACCCTCTGTTAAATCATCATTTGACAAAATCGAACCTCACATTAATCGCTTGCAACACCGGCGAAGTACTCTGTGCAGAAGACAGTACAAGGATAAGGTACCTGAAACAGGATGAATGAACTCGTTTGGTGCTAGCTATCAAACATTTATCTCCTAACCTCAACGCTGTTTGTCCACTGATGCAACCACTTCATAAAGTCTAACATATTTTCAAAGATAAACGAATCGCGCTTATTGAGGTAAACGCTCAGACGAGCATTATGACACTAATAGTTTGAAACAAACAGTTTATTTTACAAATAAACACATTTTCTTTTATGGAGCGACAAACAGAATTCTAATGGTGATCTCTTCTGTTAGTGAAGTATAATGCTCCAGAAATCGAGGAAGATCACAACTGACATGATTCAGGTCAAAAGAGTTAACTTGTGAATGTAACTGTTGCCCACAAAAAAGCGAGAAGAATGGCGTAAAATCATATCAAGTATAAGCTTCGCAAACGCATCTGCAACCCCAGAAATAACCAGAGAAAATTCTAACCTTGAAAGGGGTACCAACAACTCTGAGAGTGGAAGATTTAACTGGCGTGTGATAATTAGCGGGCCACGAGAAGGATCTTCAAATAAACCCATCCGCCATTCATCTTTGGGATCCGGTTCATTCAGAATCGCCCTGGAAATTAACCATTAGAGAAAATAGGCCCATTATTACCAATATGTTAAAAAATGAGGAGAAACCAACGATTTTATAATGTGGGGAACTCGGTAACGTTATATTCGGCCGATAGTTACAACAAGCTTGAATGTGTAAGCTGTTGCGTGTCCCTTTAGGAAATATTTTTACACAGATGAGCTCAAAGGATATCGCTGCATTCAGTCGGCTGATAGAATAATCATTTACCGGGAGTTCTCCCAAACTTTCTCTACTACGAATAATATTCGACAGAAATAACATTTCTATGTGTTTTTCGGTTTCCTACTGACCATTCACTCTTTTTGAATTTGCTGTGACACGTTAATCAATTTGTATAGGTTTCATCTTATTTAATGTACGACACGGTAAAGCCAACATGAAGCGATCACCGTGCCACAACGGATGAGAGTAAAGAATGAAGGTAGAGTGCGGTAAAAAAAGAAAGATCGATAGAAAAAATGAGAAAAGCATTACATCGGTACACACAGGGTCGAAACACTGATTCCTACCTTTTGCCATGTTGCACAGGATGCTTAATCAAATATTGATTATCTTTTGGACCCTAGTCGAGGGACTGCAAGTAATTGTTGGAGCAAACCTCGGCTTCAGTTGCATAATGCTGCGAATCCGTGTCATACGTTACCCACCGGGCTGTCTCATTCGGCCTAGCCCACCATTCGCAAACAAAGCACAACGTGACAAGTGACCAGTATGTCACCAACAAATAGGAACAATCAGACTAGGTCTGTTGGACGAGAACGCTTTACTCAAAGACAAAGAATCTGTCCGTCATGAGGACAAGTCAGTGAAACTTGTCATTGCTCACATAATATTCTCACCACATGCTGCAAAACTTCGGAAACACCAACTGTCGAAAACAGACAGGCTGTGAACATCCTGCGAACGAACAGAACGGGATTTGCAGCCGTGCGATAAGACTGTTACCACTGTGACGGTAAACGTTCGGCCTGTCACAGAAGTGAAATCATGCGAACACCACGGATAGCGCAGGTTGGTATACGTTAGCCGAACCTTAGCGATACGATTTGCAATCCTATCAGATGATTTACCAGTGCTGATGAAGCTCCCAAGATATATGAACTTCTCTGTCATCTCCAATGTTCCACCATTAAGACTGAGTGCAGGCTCATAATCTAATCAGTCTTACTACACCTTACATTTACAATGTGCAAGGGTCATACCAAATTGATGAGCGAAAGCCTCGAGTCTGTGTAAGATGTTTAGGGTTCTTCATGAACTTGTATACAATACAGGAGGTCGTCTATATACTCGATATGCCGCAGACGAGTGTCTGGAAGCGGTTCCACACTATCATATTCACAATCTGTCACAAACCCTGTTCATTGCAAAAGTAAATAGAAAAGAGGGTGGGCAACCTCGCAGCTGCCAACTTGAGATGCTGTAGGTCGGTGGTACATTAACATAAGCCCTAACTCAGCCAGAAGTCCGGGGACAAACTGCTTTCAGGATGCCGGCATGCCTTTCAAAATAAACATCCTCCAATGCACCTCTGTCAATCGAATCGAAGGCTCCTCCACTGTCGACTTTACAAATGAATGATGAAGTGTGAGAATGTGATCAAAGCAGTCTTGTGACACTTCAAAGACTTTATCTCAGATGAGAGTTCCGTCGCCGACATCAAACGTCTGAGAAAATAAAAATATTAGGAAGAAATGTCAAACAAGAACTCCTGAAATTTTCAAACGACAAACGCTTCTTTACAGATGTATGTATGATGACGATTGAGGGAGACTACGACAGGTATGCACATAACAACTCCTATCAATGAGTTCGACTTTCAGACACATACGTCAGTGCCTTCATAGAGAAGTATTCACAATTCCTTTTAAACATAACAGAGGAGCCAGCAGAGGCTGAAGTTGATGCAAACTTAGTAATGTCCTTAGGCCAAATTATTAACCACGGTATTTTATCCAGGCGTATTCAGCGAGTACAAACGAGGTACGATGCAACACGCATTGGGAAGACGTGTGTAGAAAGCATCCGTGCAAAAGGTAACCGATTGAAATAAACGATCATGTGAAAGAGAACTATTCGTTCCTAACGCACATCTTAGGACATCATCAGGGCTAACATAGTATGACCAGCAACATCACCACCACACAGCCTAAACCCAGCAGACAACGGGTGTCAAAACCGACGCCCGACAAGGATCATCGGCAGAGAGCAGCTAGGTTTCACAACCGCACAACAACACTGTGCACACAAGTACCGTTTGACAGTAAAAGGATACACCATTGGGAATGAAAATGCCTCTAAAATGGTCGCTGGTTCGAATCCAGCCGAAGCCCTGACTTTTCACAACTGGGTCTCATTTAAAATCATAAACATGCCAAACTACTCATTAGTAATACAACTTCTATGCTCAACATTGGCATTGGTGGATTCCAGCGTGAACTATTTGAGAAATCCTGCCGGGGCAGTCGATCCCCTGGATCATTTGGTGGATTCCATATGAGACAGTGGAACGGGTGGGTAACCGAGTCCAAATGTGAAATTTCCCAGCTGCTGGCGTGGCTTCGTAGCTCAATTGGTAGAGTGCTTGCTGCGTTCGACTCTAGCAGCAGCCCGGATTATTCGCAGTCAGGTCTCATCCAAATTACGGAAATTGTCACATTACCTATAGGAAAGTTTTTAAAATTAACACAAATGCCCACAATACTAAACGGATTCTGAAACATTGGCATGAATTACACATCTAACATTTTGAAACATCAGACGGAGACAACTAGATAAATACACAAAATGGGGAACATCAAGTGTCTTCTCGAATACCGCCTGTTTCTGACGGAATGTTAATATATGTTCCATGACGAAGTATGGGAAAACCGAACAACTCGCCGAGCATAGGAAAAGGCAGAAACTCTACTGCAAATACACAAACGGTATACGATTAATAAAAATGCCCTCTTACCTGACTTCCCGGATAACAATCTGTTTCGAGCAGTACGGAGAAAGACTTAAAAAGAAGCAGCTGGCCTTGTACAGGTGGTGTAATTGAGCCCAACGATGGTGTAATTCCACTATCTTCGCCTTGTCATCTACGGCAGGCACACAATCGGGAATCACTGATAGGGGGAGGGGGAGAGAAACACGGTTGCAAAACACTTTAGACTCGTAGTCACTGGTAAGAAAAATTGATTTAGGACAAACAAAACTACACCTATGATGTAGTTACCTGCAGCACAGTTTCAGAGTGACCAGGCACTCGACCGTGAGTATAAGTTGAAGAGCTGAAACTTTGATTCAAAAACTATATTTGAGAATATCTTTGCAAGGGCGTGTGCGAGACGTATCCAAGTGTAACAATTCACAGGCGGGTGGCAGAAAGGGTTGCATGTTAAACAGGGTTGCATGTTAAAACGGACAATATTTTCCTGGTTATGCAGTTAGAAGCGTTGCGCTACTCTGAGAAGCAGAAGAGGTACCGTGCCTTCGATAACAAGTAAAACAAGCTGAAGTGTTAAGGGTGGTGGGGATCCGATAGTACGTGTATCCGGATGTAGATCCCTAAAGTTGTTCTGTGATGTTACGGTCAGAAAGACAAATCGCCATCTTGATTGGTTTACAATGTCCAATAAATTAGTGCTTACGATTCGACGTGGAATTTCAACTAGATTGGCTATTAATTACAGTCTCCACGTGAGTATATACGAGAACTCGGGAGGTGGTAAATACGATTACGATAAAAATATCAGATTTAGTACGTCCTAGAATAAAACTCGGTTTCTTCGTAGAATAAAAATCATACTGGCTTGCGTAGACTTCACAAAAGCCTTCGAAGTAGTCAGTCACCAACTGTTAGTGGTGAAGCTGGAGGCACTAGGACATTCTATGGACGCATCAATTTGGAGTATGGCTTCCTTGGTAAACAAGAGTCAGTAGGTAACCCATAATTGTAAAACACATTTAAGTAGGTCTAGCTCATCTGCATGTGACTTTCGTGCAAATTCATTTCACTCATGAGACTAGCATCTTCATCAATGTGCGCTTATGCTTATGGAGAGTGAAGCGAGCAAAATATTGGCAGAATCAGGTGAATTTCCAATAGACAGCCAGTTTAATCAGTTTTCGTTCAAAAAGATGAGTACGTTGCTACCTTGATATCCGTACGGTTCATCCTGACTTGCCACTCACAAACGTGAAGCGGACATTCTCATCTCCATATAGGTTAACAGGTTGTTCCAAAAGAGAGAAATAACTTTGTCTGTCCGTTTATGTTTGTGTTGGTCGAACAGGAACAATGAAACCACAATACCTGAAAGATGGAATAACTTATGCACTATAAGTGGCATAGCAAAATACCTTTTGTGTCGTCAACAGTTTCATCAACGATGTGACTCCTTACAGTGAGATATACTGAAGTGAGCCGTACAAGGTCAAACAACTAAATATGGGACTGATCGTACACAATTAGAAATGCTGTAAATAGATAAGGCCAAGTTTACTGGTGAACAACAGGAGCACACGAGCACAAAGAAAGACAAGCTTTTGAACGGCTGCAAACATGGGATGCCTTAGTGTCTTATACATGATGTTACACTGGAATACGCAATGCATTCACTACACCATATTCTCACATATGTCGTACTCAAACGATACAACTTACGAAAATGTATGTTATATTTGCATACGCATACCAAACATGCTAAAGAAGATAATCCTAGGAGACCGAAACTTTTGGTTGAATAGTTCAGCGGAGTAATGAGTCACACAGCCATGAGTAGCGGTGATCATTCGATTGGTTTATCAGATATCTGGATCAGGAAGTATCTACTGACTCACGTGCCAAAGATGAATAGACAAAGCCTCTTGTGACACCGGATTACCAATACGACATTACAACACTACCAATGGTCATTTGATAGAGTTTTAGGCCCATAAATCTTCCGTACTCCATTACTAGTATACACTATACCACATACATCGGCCAGCTTATTTGACAAATAACCTCCGTAGACGATCGATCTGTAACTTTGTAGCACCTTGTCAGCCTCTACTAAAATCCACGGGAACCGTGTCTGCACCATGCAACAAACACGGGTAATAATACGGACAAGTAGATGGAAACAAAACAAAACAAATTACAACGGAGAGAATGAAAACCATTTTGTCCGTTCTAGATTTCAGATAACTTCCCATTTAGTTTACTTTCAGGGGACGCACATAATAACAATTAAAGATAGTGGCAACAACAGGTAAAACCACATTTCCACCATTAAGGACTATTTGAGATCACATTCTTTGGCACATTTTAGACCCCCATTGTGAATGCGCTTAGAATCAAAAGAGACACAGTTTAAGGTCACTTTTCCCATAGGTGGTTTTTTCAGTAATACTCACATAGAATAAACAAAGAGGACGATGGTAAATGTAGAGTAGGCACTTGTGAGAAGTGGCAAAGCCACTGTAACCGATGCACTGAAATATCCTTCTGAAAGTTATGAAGTGTAGTCGTATACTCAACAGTGGCTCAATTGTAGCAAAGCCAATTACAGATCCGATCAATCATATCTAGGTTAGGCCAGCCAACCGGTACAAAGGAAACGTGTGACCCTATAAGTCAGGAAACGCCTTGTAGTACAAAAGCAGTAAACTTACACCCTAGTTGTTTTGATTGAGGCGGTACAGAGTTAAGTTGGAACCATAGCATGACAACACCGACATAATTGCCAGATATCTGAGGCTAAAATCACTGCAAACTCAAAAATGTTTTGGAACATTACGAGTTGTTAGTATGTTTGGATGCATTTAGATTAATTCACATCGAATCGGAAAAGAACCCTCTTACCTGTCTCAAGCACAGAGATGCAAACATTGGTAAGCTTGTTCAGACCAATTTCTAAGAGACACTCAATTCCGTAAGGAAACGCGCTGCTCGAATCCAAGTCGATCGGACCATGAGTGCTGAGCAGGGTGCGTAATCGTGTGGCCAACTGTGTATGATTGCGACGATGAAGCTATCGAAAGCGGTTGAGAACGTGAAAAAAGAATAAATGGACAAATTGTTTCAAAACACAACTAACATTCGATCAGGCCAATACAAATTCCCATTAACCATGTAACGCTAGTACCAATGTAAAGAATTGTGAAACACAAATCGGAAATAATATATTTTCAGGGAAACTTTTTTACCATCCAATCAAGTACAGAGACTAGAGTAAAGCACTAACGCGAATGCAGAACGAATAAACACTGTAAAACAGAAGGACGAAGTTGTACACGACAAACTGAGTTCACGATGCAAACTGACCGTGGCAAATTTGTTGACAAGCGAATCGGACTGAGACGAACTAGAATTCCTATACACCGAGGAATGATACGTGTTTTATCGTGTTAACACTTCTAAAATGACCAAACTGCTTTGAACGCAACAAACTGTCGAGCGTACAGCGGGTGATAAAACCCGGTGTTCATGACTTACAGTTAACGTGCTTCACCTATGACAAGTTGATCCGCCAATGTTGAAACCGAACGGCGTAGGGTGGTAGAGAAATGCAAACGGTTACCAGTAGGCTGGCTGCGGTAGGTCGGGTACGTCATCAGATGTGCGGCCATTGTGGGTCACAGTCATAGGCTGGACACGTTATTAAAGATGGAAGCTAATCCGGTTTCGTGGAGTCGATGCTGGTATTGTTTGACTGAGAGATCTGCGGAGTGCAGTTAATGGGGCGAGGCAATGAAAGCCACAACAAAGTTGCATTCTGAACGCTACTTTGTCTTCACTTGCAAGTCCGTTGATTGTTACTATGGTGTAGGTACACGGATGTTAGGCCGCTCACGATGAAAATGATGATAAATCTAAATACTGATCCGTTACTGAACTACAAGGGTGTCCCATTCGCTGACAAGGATAAACAAGCGCTCATATGAGAATTATAAATTTAAATATGACCTGGTATGTATAAGAACAGTCGTCATTCAGTGACTGTATTGCATATCAAGGAGTGCATATATGTATATTATATATATATATATATATATATATATATATATATATATATATATATATATATATATATATATATATATATATATATATATACATATATATATTACTTATAAGTAGTTTGGCAGATTTATGAATTTAGATGAGACCCAACTGTGAAAAGTCAGGGCTTCGGCTGGATTCGAACCAGTGACAGAAACACCATGCCTCTACGCGGCAAGCGCTCTACCAGCTGAGCTACGAAGCCACGCCAGGAGCTCGGAAATTTCACATTTGGACTCGGTTACCCACCCGTCCCACTGTCTCATATGGAATCCACCAAATGATCCAGGGGATCGACTGCCCCGGCAGGATTTCTCAAACAGTTCACGCTGGAATCCACCAACGCCACTGTTGAGCATAGAATTTGTATTACTTATAAGTAGTTTGGCAGATTTATGAAGCCCTGACTTTTCACAGTTGGGTCTCATCTAAATTCATAAATCTGCCAAACTACTTATAAGTAATACAAATTCTATGCTCAACAGTGGCGTTGGTGGATTCCAGCGTGAACTGTTTGAGAAATCCTGCCGGGGCAGTCGATCCCCTGGATCATTTGGTGGATTCCATATGAGACAGTGGGACGGGTGGGTAACCGAGTCCAAATGTGAAATTTCCGAGCTCCTGGCGTGGCTTCGTAGCTCAGCTGGTAGAGCGCTTGCCGCGTAGAGGCATGGTGTTTCTGTCGCTGGTTCGAATCCAGCCGAAGCCCTGACTTTTCACAGTTGGGTCTCATCCAAATACATATATATGCTTCTTAACACAGCACAATCACTACATTGTGGACCCCATCCGCTAAGACGCCTATTCTTATGTATCCCGTGTCATAGTTAATTTTGTAATTCCCGTGGGGGTGTTAGTTTATATATATATATATATATATATATATATATATATAATACACGTTGGGCGCTTATTGTTGGGTGGTAATATTTTATAAAAGTATTTGGGTGTTTGCGACAAGTTATCAAACACAATAGTTTCTGAAGATTGACGTATGCACCAGTTAGGTTAATTCAGATAAACATCACACTTACTTAAACAGACGCCTGTTTAATCCGCTTTATTACGCTACAATAACACAAATCTTTACAAGATGAAACCGAAACTTGTACCGGAGCGTTCACTCGTCTCAGTAACTGATCACTTTTTGTTGTTATCTCAACATACTGCATGTATAAACGGGTGTGGACAACGGGAAAGTTACGGGTGCATTGGCGCACCATCGGTAAAGTGCCACGCAACCGCGCACACACATGTGGAAAGACCACAAGGCAGTACACAATCATATGTGAGTCCAGTGTTCGGAGACCATCATACGTTTGAGTACGAACATCATCCACATACATGTACATCATCGGGCGAATCCATTCGATATAACAAACGCGCTTAATCAATTACGGCTGTTGATATGGCCAACAGCTGAGGGTTAGAACACCAAGCCAACCCTAAAATGAATGTCAAAAGGACATATGGTAGAACGTAAGAGAACTTTCCGGTTTTTAATTCGAACAAATTTGGGCAGTCACGTCCGGGTAGACGACATGACGGCTAGAATAGTAGTGACCAATGACAAAGCGGCTCTTCTAATTCCAAGTGTAGCCCTACGTTTCAGGTTCCATGTCCTGCGCACATCATTCAATGTACGCCAACTGCGAGGAATCCTATACGAGCTCAGTGCCAATCACTTCGGGCACAAGACTCATATTGTACGCAGCGGATTCACGTGCCTCCAGAGCCATAGTGATTTATTAATTCAATCACCGACTGCAGATGCTTGACTGATAAATCAAGTCTACGTAATCCTAACGTACTCCATATGACAGTTTAAACTGTCAACAAATTAGTTATCAGTGCAGTAAGAAGACATGAGTTGCGATATGTTAACATTTCGTTTACTCTCATCAGTCGCGAACGTAAAACATGCGAGTTATATATGACACACAAATAGGGATAAACAGAGTACGGACACGCATACAGTTGAAGTAGTGTTAGTTACACGCAAATTTTTCTTGCCTTGGTGATTGTCATTGGTCTTGAATCGGGTCAACCGTAAATGTTTATTCCAACAGCCTTAAAAACTGTTCAACATATACGGTTTACTTCCAATTCACGGTGATTGTCTAGTTCGACGCTTGTGCCAACAGTTCATAAGAGAGACATTCAATTTTCATGTGAATTTGGGCTTCAGGCTACAGTTTCAGTGTACGTTGTCATTTGACACATTGGGTTACATGTGGATGGGATACAGCCAGGAAATCTAAACGAAGACAACCGGACTCGAACCCGCAGGTATGGGATTAATAGTCGGGCACCAGCACCACAGAGCTACCGCCACATTCACTGTAGGAGGGTCACGCACATCCATGTTCACCAAAAATTTACTTAACACAGGGCTACCAAGGCCAAGAAAAGGTTTAAAATGCTTCAGGGCAGCGTAAACAGTAATTCATTCATTTACGGTGGTGAAGCGCCGTGGCTCGGGTGCCGCTCACCACAACAGTGACATGAAGAAAACCTAGGAAGAAAATTTACCAAAAAGGGTAGGAAGTAACAAAAGCTGAAGAATCAGAAATGGTCACTGGAGATAATCGGTTGAAAAAAGAAGTGCTTGGTGTGGTAAAAGCTAGGATTATCTCTCGATGAAAAATAATTGTTAGGCACAAACATCCGGGGTAGGGTGGGAACGGCTATACTCTCAAGTTTAACGGTATTTATTCCACCGGATACACGTATCGGATGAACACGATGATGTCATATATGAAAACCTAGGCGCTAATGAACTGAATGCGGTCTAGCCTACGCTTTTAGCTTTTATATCAGTCATATGACAATTGAGGCCATATGTGAGCCTGACTTAGACAGCAGTTGAAACAAACGCAGTTTGAGCCCGCAACCATTTGGTTGGCCGTCGGTAACCTCAAGGACTTCAACCACAGCTCTAACTAAGTCAAATGATTATGATGATCATGAACACCAGGTATTCACAATGTCAAGACTTGTCTAGTACATCTCGAATAAGTCGAGCTACAGGTAGCGGAACGATAGACTCAGACACTGGTAAAGAGTGAATGACAGGAAAGAATTCTTGGTGGTGTCCCGTAGCAGCAAACAAATGGGTTTTCAGGTATCGCATGGCTGTCTACCTGTGCACTGAACTGCGCCCCATACGCTAATCCCTTGACTTTACGAGTGTCTGCAGCCATTCTTCTATATTGGTGCAACAACCATACCCATTGACTATTGTCGAGGAATACAAGGCAGCAGGTACTAACGAATTACATAGACTAATGACATAAATCGAACACATAAAGTTCATTTTCCCGCAAGTCGAGTGAACAAGTGGTTGCTTCTTGACACATGGCTAACAGGTGACACCTGATAGGGTGGAGGTCACTCGGGTAATAGCGCGGCTACCTGAGAACGTCCTTGAGCATGGTAGAATCGCAATCTATGGAATGTTCACATTCATAAAACTGTCCATTTCTTTTAAATTAGCAATCAACACCGAGAACAGATCCAGTGGGTTTGATTGTGATAATGCCTCCAACATAGCACATACGCACAATATCACTAACCAATAAGCATCGCTGTGAGTAGAGTGCGGATATATGAGCCTAACTCAGACGAACGAAAGTTACACTGAAAACTGCATGCAACACAATACTTTCAACTCACTTTTAGCAACTCACGATGTTTTAGTAGATAGTGAGTCGCACAGTTTACCAACTCACGAAACGTTTGCCTGGAATGCACGGCTGAAACAAGAAGGAAAAACATCGACCACCGTAATGATGATGGTTAACTTCCATACAGTAATGAGAAAAAGGTACAAATCCAAAAACAACAGAGGAGGGAAAGTGTGACACGTTTAGTAAAACACCGCATACGTAAATTCAACATCAAGATGACAACACTGGAAAGAAACAACCACATTTCACGTAAACAAGAAACAGTATTCACCATAAAACTGCCTAACTTCAGTTAGCTGATATTACCTTACAGCCAACTTATCGGTTCCGACTTTTACGCTGTGTGGTGCCCGCAGCTACATGATATTCAAGATCACATACTAAATACTGTCAGACTGTCAACACGAAAACCGGAGCAGTCGCGGTAATCGGGGCTTGAATCTGCGACTATGTGGTCGCTAGACAAGCCTAGTTATCACAGAATCATTACCAGCCTCGTCGGCGCTTGTTCGCTGGTTCTACCAGATGAGGATGAGGGGATGTAGAAGTCATTAAATGTAATAATGCAGGATCACTAAATGTAATAATCTGCAAATGCATGTTTAACTTAAGTATAAGGCCGAAGAAAATAAGTATTAGACGCGAACGAAACTAGGACTGTAGTGAAGAAACACCATGTTCATGAACACAACACGTTGTCAAGCCGGATGACGAGGTCAAAAGACTGCAATTCGACACCTAGCGTCTAAAGCCAACGGAATAATCACAATTTTAATAGCTTGTAAGCACATTGTCGTATGACCGCCTCAAAGGGTGTTGATCGCAATGCATAATGTTTGGGATGAACGCTCTACTGATCCACACAATGTGATCCAGCTATCGCAATGGTATACCCGGACTTTGATGGCCTAGCAATAGTATGATACGCATTACTCCAGGTCAAACCAACAAATTGAATACAAGGCTATTACTATTATTATTATCATTATTATTAGTATTAGTATTAGTATTGTTATTATTATTATTACAAAAGAATAGACTGAGTACCAACACAACATTGATACAAATGCAGGTAACAAAAGGAAATAAGAACGAGAACATAAAGAAATGCGCGAGGCAAGATGTATGGAGATTTTTTGAAAAAACTGTGCGCGACTCTAAGACTGCTGCTGTGACCTTTTAGGAGTTCTTAAGTGTGAATAACGATAGTTAAAAGCGATCATCACAGTAAACAGCATTCTCGCCACTGACGACGGCTCTTAACCAGGTCCTTCAGTGTACTTAACTAACGACACCCGGTATATATTAGACTCTAGCCACTGAAACCCAACAGATACAACGATAGCTAAATTTGATGCCAATTTTCTTGTAACCCTACGCCATATCATGGGATGCCCACAGCTCTCTATTCTAATCCCGCCCAGTGTGTGAATAGGGGACGAATGTCACACTGGCGCTAGAGAAGACTCGGATTAACCAGGTTTTAGCAATATGCAAGGAGATATGTTCCGAAGTGCCAGCGCCAGCTGTGATACAACTCACAAGATAAAAAAAACTTCCATTAAACCCAGACTGTCGTCACCCGGGGTTAATACAGGTACAGACCACTGCCAGTCATGAAAAAGTAATTTGCAACTCGACGACACAAAGCGAACAGCATATCGTGACCTCTCAAACGTCAAACAATGTAATGTGTCCCAGATTTCTGGTGCAACGTCACTATGCACAATGGCACAGTCTAAGCCCAAGCTTGTTTCCTGGGAGAAGTTTTACACCACCATAAGTGGGACCATTTATATTTCTCTGCACGATTAAAAAGGTGAGATAAGACAGCGTTGCCAAATTCCGTTAAAGGCAGTAAAAGGTAGTGAGTTGTCATGGACCTTAACCCAACATGGGATCTTACTGTATGGATACGAATTTATCAAGTACTTCATCCCAAGTAAGAAATATCAGTGAGTAGTTCTGTCTACGGAATTTCTGGCCACGAAAATGTCAAGGAAGACAAATACAGCCAGTAGTTGGCAGAAATGGATGTTCAGGCAGCTGGTGAATATTTGTTCAGTACATTCATGGCCTGCGTGAATTTAAGCTTGCTCCTCTAGACATGCCTCTTCTCGTTGTTAGGGTAACCCTACAATTTAGAGCCGATTATCAACACAAAGAATGCGACTTCAATCAAACTTATCTTAAGCGGTTTTTGAATGACCAGTGGTTTCAAGTAAATGTAGTGCATTACCGGATACATACCAAACTCATACTCAACTTGAAGCATAGCAGGTAACTGCCACTACAGCTGCCCAGTTTCTTCCTTTCAGACAGCCATTTTGACAATAACAGTGATACCCCTTTGCGATGGTTAGGTCACGTACTTCGTATGCCAGCTGAGTGTTTACCGTACCGTGCATTATATACTGAAACCGCCAGCCGTTGGGTGAAACCACATGGTGGTCAGTCCACAATGTGGTCACGAAATATGAAGACCCTTGACTGCTCAGTGGAGCAGAGTGGGTAGGTGTCGCCTGCCTGGATGGAGTCCTCGTGATCTCTCAAACCGCTGGTTAGAGACGCTATCCGAGATGGCGATACGTCGCAATCAATGGCGTACCTGGATCCACACCATTTCTAGTTCTTCCGCTTACTCTTCTTTTAATAATGTTCAACCTTCTTAGTAACGTTTTCTTCTAAGATATTCCACGTCACTGTTGAGGTGAGCGGCGGCCCGAGCCACAGTACCTTTTGGTCAGGCTCATGGCTGTTATGATGATGATGACCTCTTTACATTCATCAAAATGATACCGGACTTCCCTTCTTTGTACAATTAGGTATGCAGTTGATACGATTTGTCAAGTGAGACACAGCATCTCAGGATCAGTCACGTGTCGCCGCAACTACTGTGAGATGAACCAGAGTTATATATCGTAGACTATCTCGTTGAAACAAAGCCGCCTGGTACTAGAGGCCCGGAGACGATGGAAAAACACCTCAGAATAGCAGCCAATTCCAAAGTGGTTGCATGCGCAGATCACTAAGTTTCGTTAGAAGCACTGAGTGAGCTAAATATGACCACGTTGTAACAAGTCACAAACAGTGAAGTCGAGGGCAAGACTACTGTTTGTGTCGGTAAGTCTACATCGACTCTGGCTATGTGTTGGTGAATACCATTATCTATGCGTTTCGATGATGCCTCCGGGAGGTGGAATCAACTGGGTCAAATCCTTTTTGTTGGAAGGTGACACTAAACAGTGACTAAGTTTTAATTCTACTTCACACTCCAGTTTTCCCGCTTCTTTTGAACTCAGGTGAGTCCCAGCTTGATATGTTACGGAAGTCAGGAAAACTGGTAAATACAAACGTCTTCAATGTTTACACTTACCAGCATACAAGTTAGCAAGTCGCACTTGTGAGTGACCGCCATGGTTTGAAGTGCAATGTGGACAACGTTTTGGATAAAGCGAAGATTCCAATAACAGTTACCACCCTCGTAACCAGTGATACGAATGGAAACTGGTTATTAAGTAGCAGTACATCTTCTAGGACCATAACAGCGATATATGAAATATTCAACGAAAAATCCGTTTCCAAGCGCATACACTCAACTTCATTCGACGTTCTAACGTTCGGTGGCTGTTACCTACTGACAATGAGAGCAACGCAGCCCGCAAAAGTTTCAGACAAACTTTTAAAAAGCTTAAGGACCAAGGAATTTATCAAATCCATCGGGCTTCGGAGATAGAAGCCTCCATATCTTTTGACAACTGCCAAGAATCCGCCAGCCCGGAAAGACCAAAACTCTGGTTGTCAGTGAGACGAAGTGCGAAGGGGACGGTAATCCACTTAACGGCTCATCTCGACGCACAAAGCGTCGAGTGGAACACTTTCAACCATAGTTCAGTCAGGCACCAAGGTAGTCATCCATTCTCCCGAGGCAGCAACTAACGACCCATACTCCGAAACAGAAATGCACAGGAGACGCCCAAACAATTTTTATTCAGCTGCTTGCCAGGATGGCAGCAATGTAGTCATTCAGAAACAACTCACTGTATCCACATACAATCACATTAATCAAATTCTGAAGTCTAGTGCACGGCTGCCGTTAGCCTTACTACCCAACAGAGTTCAAGTTACGCTCGCTTTAATAATCTAAGAATAACTATAGGCTCTACCGCGTCGAGGGATTTAAACACCTTGCTGTAATTCAATGAGTTTAACTAGAAGCGGAAGTCACTTTTTATCTCAGTAGTGACTGTATCAATCAAGCATTTACTCGTCGTTTAACACACGGGGACAAGTGTTGGTTACCTTCTTAAAACGTTGTAGGACGTTCAATTCTGTTGGTAGAGATGCCAACTGATCCTAGTTACTGGAGAAAAATACACAGGTTAAGTTCTTAAGAATCATTCAAGTGCTTTGCATACAGATATCGGGACGAACGGAAGCCAAAACGGAACCTTGCCAAACTCGCGTGAGGTGTTCCATAAGGTTGTCTGCCGTAAATTATCCTATCCACGAGCAGCACCTTGGAGGCAGCAGTGAAGAGGACAGTCCGGCAACGACGGACTCTTACTAGGTGGTAGATTGAGTTGGATAGAACTGATGACATTGCTGTATTCTGTAAGGACGCACACGTACCCAAAAACGTTTCAAAGAAGTTGGCGATAACGGTCTGTCAATAGGAAATAAGATTACATTTTAAAAGTGTAAAGTAACATTTCAAGGTTAACACGAGGGTGTGCCCGAGCTTACTCGTGAGGACGGAATGTTATAGATTAGGCGATGAGAATGAAGCGCTCACCGATCACACTTCATAGGCTGAAATAACCACTGGCCTGGACCACCTGTGATGACGTCAAGAGGGAGGCATCTCTATAAAGAAGCCGGCGTATTCTGCACCCGTGTGTACTGTTTTGATATACGGTTTCAAAGACCTGGTCCACCTAAACGGAAGATATACACCGTTTATCCGTCATTGACAGTTACCTGTGCATGATTGGTTGTGCGTGATGGAAAGATCAAAGAGGATGCCAGACAATGAATCCTCAAGGGGGAAAACCAGAACATTACTGTGCACAATGCAACTTCTCGATATCACTTTCGTCGGTTCAGACAAGTTCGTCGCACACCAATCCATCACCTGGCGCGCAGATACCTATTTGCGGAAAGCGGGTTGAGCTGAAAGCAATTGTGTAACGACCAAAAGAATACTTATCGCTGAGTCACGAAACAAATGAAGCTGAAGCTGGCCGCCATCAGCTCAACGCATTCCCCGCATTAAGGGTCAGGGATTCTCAGTTAGAGACGCTCCCGAATATAACAGTCATAATCACTTACGCTGGCAGGGAAACTTCGAAAAATACACCAACCTGCTTTGTTATAATATAAGAATATACTATAACAATATAACATACAGCATATAGGATATGTGTATGACAGTTATAAACGAGAGCATCACAGCCCACAGTTCTCATCTCAGACTGACTTAAAACTATATTAGAAAGGCCTAGGTAATCAACACGAAATATAACGTAGGCTGGGAGTAAATCGACGGGAGACAGTGGACTTGGTCGTTCTACAAAAAACCTCCGTTGACCCACGTCATTGGTATCATTAGTTCACCGGTCTTGCACGAACCAATATCGCTGCCACCCTCCTAGCAACAGGTCAGAGGTGGATTGCGGACCCTATTTGATATCTACCCGTCTTATTAAACTGTACGGGTACGTGATGATTTGAACTCACTTTATTCGCTCAATGCGGTCCGTGTTTCTCGTTTGGCAAAATAGCGGCAAACGTGCCATGACAAAGGTGTGAAAGATCGTATGCTGACAATTACAGAAGCTCTAAGTAGACTGATCAACCGACCAAGTTGTGATTACATCAAACGGTGCAACACCATATCATGCAGGTCAATAGTCTGAAAATGATTTCAGATTCATCAAATTCCTCCACGACTGCCCATAGTATTATAGTTAGGAAAGTCAGCAGTCATGATGGATACAACTTTCAGTGTGGAGGGTATCTGACAGTCTCCAGTAGATCCCAACCTGGAATGATGTAGCAGGGTGGAATGTCGGTAATATGTTGACACATTTGATTGGCATCCGAAGGTGTAAATTGATTCACCGAGTCGAACGCAACTTCAAAGTTGACAAATACAGTGAGTACCTGTCGGTGTCACGTGATACTGCTCAGGAAACTGGGGAGTAAAAACGTAACCTACATACCCCTGCCCACAGTGGAGGCTCGCTTATACTTACGTTTACACCCAGAAAGTAGGGAATCGAAACAACAAAAGGACTTGGAAGTTTTAGTTGCGACAAGTTAATCTTTTCGTGATTCTAACACGTCATAGCAAATTTGTTAATTATAAAAAAAAGTTGAACATTACTTACAATTGATTGCACCTGCCGCATTCCTATACACTTTTCAGTCAACCACTTTCTGAAAGAAACATTGTTAAATCTTGTGAGGATTTGAGCTCCGGGAGCGCTTTCGCGTAACATCAATGCTGACCACTGTGTCACTGATCTTGCATTAGGTAAGAGTGAAGAATCATATGCAAGTGCTCTGCCGGAATCCTCACAAGCGAATATGGATGAGTCCTCACATCTAAAAATTCCACCGTGCCTACCAGGAGATTAGTGGCGCAGTGGTCAATACAGTTGCTGCATGAAAGTGTAGCCGGAGTTGACATCTCCATTGTGGTAAGTATAGGCCTTACTGGTGAGATCTAAAAAGAGTGAAACTCGAATCTATTACTCCTATTCAAAAGTGGCTGGTTGAAAAGGCTAGGGGAATGCGAAAGGTATGATCAATCGTAAGTGATATTCAATCCATTAACTCAAACCTCGTACTACTCTCACCAGTGATTATAGGAACAACAGTAAACAAAGAGGAACATTCTCCGTTGTCCAAACTAGTTGGAAATGATGGTTTAAAGTCCACATTAATGACTCACTACACTCCTTGAATAGCGGCATGAGGCTGTCTGGGTAAGCAAGTGTGCAACGTTTGACGATCGTTGTTAGATCGCTGACCTCGGTTCCGGTTTGTGGGGCTAAGCTAACAGACCAAGAAATAACTTTAGAACGACGTGAATGTAGCATGATGAAAATAGGAGACTCGCCGAACAGCTTCTCGAATGGTTCAGCCCAAAGACCTAATCATTTTAATCTGTTACGATCAGGCGCATAACTTGTTTGGTGTAAGATGCACATGCAGAAATTGTTTAAATCAAGTGTTACTATGGGTCTAATCAGCAGAATATAGAGCATGGGAACTGGTATGAGTGGACTACTCGAAGAAGAAAATGCAATGGAACCTACTGAAACTCGGCTACCAAGATAAGTTATTACGGAAATAAACATAGCACTAAAACTTAAAGATGGAGAGAATTCAAGAGGTAGCTTAGAAGAGGATGGGGGGGGAATTCGTAGTAACATCGTTATACTTATTCACCCTGTTGGATATAGTAGATTAGACGACTCAGTTACACATTTGAAGCTGTAAGTAATGCCCATGCTTCGGGTTGTTGATAACCTTAGCGAATGCCCAGGATAAGGTAAATTAATAAGCACACTAGATTAAATAATGATCAAAAGTAATAGGGATTTATGAAGAAGAGGAATAATCTCAAGGTGACAAGTTTGTCATTGGCTGTGGCTCTGCCATGTTCGAGTGTCTCAACTCGGCGACCCATAATTAAGAGGCAGTCAGAGTTTTAACAATTCCCAAACAGATCACGGCCCGGTCATCCTGTCGTTTTCTACAACAGTCAACAACCACGCTGAGCAACGCGCGGTGTGGCGGATGCCTCGTTAACAAACGGACTACACAACTAAGCAGGAGTAGGTCGCGCAGTTTTATTACCTTAGTCACCGACATCGAACATGGGGATTTTCCAGGCAGACGTCAACATATCACTTCGGTGCTTACTCATTCAAGTTATTTGACACAGTTCAACTGATGAAGAGGACGGTGGCTGAGTATTAAGATGCTATGGACACCTTTTGCGGAAAAATACTAGGTATTCTATCCGTAAAACAAGAATGAGCGTCACCCAGTTTATACTTCGCGATGGTTGAGGCAATATGGCGAACACTGGATTGTATATATATATATATATATATATATATATATATATATATATATATTCACGTTGCCAGGAGCCTGACCCCAGCTGAAAGCAATTATGGTCAGAATGAGAAGGCTCTGGCGATCGTATTCACGATCAAAAGGTTTCATAAGATGCTCTATGGACGGCACTTTACAAATTTAACGGACCATAAGCCTCTTCTTCTTGGTGTTTGTGGCCCGAAGAAAGGTACACCAGTACATACGGCCAACCGCTTGTAACGTTGGGCAACCACGCTACTCACTTCCCTATCAAATATCAATCCACAACGAGCATTGGTTAGTCAGAAGCCTTATCTGTACTAATTGATTCTTAGCGCACTCCACCTGAGCACGCAGCTATCGCTTTGATCACAGTCGAAAAGGAGGTCAATTACCTGCGCACCCCCACAATCCGCGCATTTCCAGTTACGTCAGGTATGGTTCACGATGTCACGGCCAACGATCATCTACTTCAACTACTGATCGGATTCCATCGTACACCCTGGCCTCCGGCGTGTCCTGACCTCCAACTTCAACCGTTCTATCGACGTCGCTCCATGCTCTCCGAAGTCGACGGTTGCATTCTATTTGCAGAACGTGCTGTTATTCCCTCCGAACTGCAACAGCAGGTACTGAAGCAGTTACATGTCGGACATTTCAGGATTAACCGTAAAAAATCTTTGGCGCGCAGTTATGTATACTGGCCAAGGATTGATCAGGACCTGGTTCAGATTGTTCGTAAGTGTTCAAAGTGCCAAACGTCAGCTAAAGCTCTAGGGAAAGCACATCTTTCTTGGTGGCCTGTGCCGATAACCCCTTGGTCCCGCTTGCATGATGATTTCGCTGGACCCCTAGATGGACATCACATAGCTGGTTGATGCGTACAACAAATGGCTGGAAGTCATTGAAATAAACCATATCAGTTCCCAAAACACCATTATCAACCTCTGGAAGGTGTTTAGTCATTTTTGGTTTATCTGAAATCCTAGTTTCGTACAACGGCAGTGCATTTACTTTAGCTCAGTTCGCGGAATTTTGTCAACAAAATGGAATTCAGCATATACGAACGCCGTCGTACCACCTACAGTCAAGCGGCTAGGTGAAGCGTTTGTTGACACGTTTAAACTAGCACGAGGTGTTTCTACTGACATACAGAGCAACCCCGTACCACATCACACCAATCAAGAAGTCTCCGGCAGAGACACTGATGCATTAGAAAATCCGCCTGCCTGTTGACGTTATACACCCAGCTCCAAGACTACTATCTGTGTGAAACAGTCGCATGGAGCAACAGTCCAACCGCCGTCATGGTACATGGTACATCTTCATCAGGTCAGCTCGTACTCGCGAAGGACTACCGTGATGGTGTTGAAAAGTGGACCGCAAGCCGCATATTGCAACGGACTGGTCGCGTCACATACGACGTGGACGTGCAATTTTCCATATGGATCCACCATGCGAATTAGCTGCGGCCTTCGTTTTAATCGATGATCGTCCCACCCAACCGAGTCATTCCATTGGATATTCTCCTGGATACATTCAAGCTAACTCAAGACGTTTCGGCGGCCGTTCCAAATTCAGAGGCACATCTTCCAATCACCTGTACACCCAGAAAATGGACGGACTGTTCCCGAAAACAAGCTGTGCACATGCAGGTGAATCCTCGATAACGATCCTACGAGCAATAAATTCAAGGAGGAGGTGTTAGGTGGACAGCCACCAAACAAACAGTTGTATTTATTTACTGCACCTTTACGTTGCTTTTTCATTTACACTGCAGCCCGTCATTGGTGCTTTCTTTACCGTGGACCAATCATTCTATCTCATCACCCTCCGAGGTTCGTCAACTAGCGTGTTTTGCAAACGATAAACATTCCATCACGATTCGCTTGTCTTCTCTGTTCGAGACACGTGATTGAACATACAATTAGGTAGTCTGCTCAACAACTCAGGGACAAAACAGTTTCATGGTAAAAATTCATAGCGATACGTTCTATGTACTCCGCGGTTGTATCTAGAAGTGGCCCTCTAAAGTTTTCAACATCATCATGGACAACGATACATCAGTGGCTCTCACAGATTTCAAACTGTCATGCAATCATGAAGAAAAATGCAAGCCATAGCCAGGGAGAAAGAAAAGAAAGGTAGGGAACCTAGCCACTGAAAATAATTGCGTCTACATTCCAACATTCAAGATAAAGGTGCCCACACCTTGCAAACAAACAATCGAGCTGTAAATGAAAGTAAGGCGTCATCAGCGGGAGAGACTTATTACTGCTCTCGCTGCCTCGTGTCATTAAGTGCTCTTACCTGAAAGACAACTAGATCAAACAACGATAACGCTCCTGAGCTCGATTAGCCACCATCTCCGGTCACCGACAGTCAGCCGGCAGACGAACGCGACTTACAATGGCCAGCCCCTATGTGAACGACTTCACTGTTCCAATTCGCTTGGGAGTCCTTACCAAATACTCTCTTCTTAACATGTGTCGCGTCTCCCCGATGCGAGCGGCCGAATGCAGACGTCGATGGTCAAATACCTGAAGACGGTTCACGGTTTCTATTCTGAGCGACCAAGTTTCGCTGCCGCAAAGCAATACACCCACATTGTCGCCTTATGAACGCGATTCGTAAGCCTAGGAGAGACGCCTCGTCGATGCCAGAGGTGCTTCAGATTAGCTACTGCCCCCGTAGTCCTATTAATAGACGCTTCTGTTCCATTCCCTACATCCCCACTACTGCTGATACAGCTTCCAAAATACACAAACTGGTCAACAACCTTCATAACCCTGTTATCCAATGTCAAATCTACGTAGTCACAGCAGTCTTGTGAAATCACTGCATCTCGAGACTGCAAACTGCACTCTAAATTGTTCAACACAGTGCAAAACAGCGTCTAGAATTGTCTGAGGTGCTTCTAAATAGTCAAACAACACGCTGTGACCAACATAATCAAGACCAGTCTTCCACTGTTCGTAGGAGGTCCACGCCGGCATCTTGTTAGCGCCATAGACAGTCCTCCATGATTTCACAAATGAAAAAATTAAACAAAAACGGTGAATGTGGACAGTCCTGACGTGCACTGCACCTGGCGTGAAAACTGTAAGACGGATCACCGTAAATTGTAACTTGAGCCGAAGTATGGGAATAACATGCTGACAGTATGTTTAAACACAGGGTCGGTACAATTATGCGTTTGGTATAGCATTCCTAGACGTGCTTATGTCTCGTTGCGAGGATGGCACGATACAACGGAAGGTATATCGTAAGGCAACTTGGACGGGCCAGTATACAAACTTCAATAGTTTTGTACCACTAAGACAATGTCTGGTAGATAAGGCCACGAAAATACGCTTGAGCGACAGCATTGTAGAGGAAAGAGTTTATATTTGATACACTCGTTGAAAATGGCTATCCGGAGCAATTTATTCATGGAAATATGCTAATAAGCGTTAAGATGGTTAAACCACAAACTGCAGACATAAAGTCTACTTATATTTCCTTGCTCTTCAACGGTGATGGTGTCGCTGAAACCGTAACCAAGAAGCTTAATATAGCCATCAATAAAACGTAGTTCGCACCTCAACTACACGTTCAGCTTACCTGCACACCAGTATTGCGCTCTCAGTTGAAAGATATATTGCCTGTTCACGCCGCCTCTTTTTGTTTACCGTTTCGTTTGTTTCTCCAGAACAAGCTACATAGGCCACACAATACGGTGACTATCCGAACGCATTCGGGAGCACTAACCGATGTGGCTGACACGATGATCGATGAGACCCTGTTCGTCTGCGATCGCTACGCATTTGATCGAATCAAACCATCTAATCAATTAGACCGGACCGTTCAAGCCAATCTACCGAATATGTGGGATACAATCGAAACAGGTCAAAGTTTGTATACTACCAATTGAAGAGGCGATTCCAATTCGACTATACTCACCACCACTGTGCACTCAAAAACGGCCAGTCAAAACGTTGAACCTTCCATGGCCGTATACGCAAACCCAAGACAGAATGATCGCATAGATGTGACATTTCTCGCAGATTTCGTACAACTCACGTGGTCAATGTTATGTAACCAAATCTCATGACTCAAACCAGACAGAAACTGTTGACTGACATCTTTCACTTCAGTGATATGTTATCTACCACCCCCATCGAACCCATATAAATGTTGTATTTGGCTTGATGATGAAACACCGTAAACGAGCTTGTTTGCTACGCCTTTCTTCTCATGACTTTGAAAGTCTAGATCGATTCACTGAATCGGAGGCACCTTTATAGTCCATAAATACAACTAATGGTCGGCGGCACGTACAATGCTGCTATAGAATTTGGCGAAGAGTTAAAATCTGATCAGTACATCCACGCTCAGTACGAAATCCCACTTGTTCCTCTCTAATATCCGCCTTCCACGCTGTAGTGGGTCGACGGAGCATAATGGATGCTAGAACCCAAGTAATGACTAGGGTCAAACTAATTCCCCTATGATTTTCACAAGGGCTTCGGACACTTTTCTGGAATATGGGAACCCTTATCGAGTGACCCCAGCACCGAGGGATAGTATTCGCCGTCCATGCAAGTAGAAACAACTGCATCAAGACCTTTACTCATGCCTCCCCCATCTTCTTTGAAAACTGCCAGCACGAGATCATCTGGGTCAGTAGCCTTATTATGTTTGGGCGCCGAAATGCAATTGTGAATCTCAGTTTTAAAGGGTGGTCCTAAATCTAGCCACCAGGGTGCTATACTGCATCATCATCATCATCATCATCATCATAACAGCCATGAGCCTGACCAAAAGGTACTGTGGCTTGGGCCGCCGCTCACCTCAACAGTGACTTGGAATATCCTAGAAGAAAACTTTACTAAGAAGGTTGAACATTACTACAAAAAAAGACTAAGCGGAAGAACTAGAAACGGTATGAATACGGATACGCGATTGACTGCGGGAGAACTTGAAATCGTATGGATACGGATACGCGATTGACTGCGGGAG
>LUCH01001581.1:7333-23983 GCA_013368495.1 Paragonimus heterotremus
GGTTGTGGAGGTTGACTGGTACGTGAAGAAAATTCTTCACAGAATGACAACGTTTGCAAGTCACGTGTCCAAAAGCATCTGAAAGGACGCTTGAGTATATAGTATGCGATCACACGGGTATCTCCCCCGTCCAATTCACTTAACCTGTAATCAAATTTGATAGGCAGGAATCGGAAGAATGCAGAATATACGTGCATTTAGACCGCTGGGCATAATTTGTAATGGTCTGCTTCAGTTCTGGTCAAGGATGAGATCACATACTGGCAGCTGTCAGTGAAGTCTGCAGCCGGCGAAAGCATAGGCCGACTGTTGACGACACCATAATCGTCCACGATACGAAGATGGATAAGTTGCAGCTGAAGTGGTAGAAGTGGGAATCAATGTTTTCGTTGGATAAATAATGAATATCAAATTTGGCCATTATCTGTCAGATAAACGAGCATAGACTCCCGTACACGTGGGAAGCTATATTCAAGTATAGTCATTGAGCAATAAACAAGTCAGTATGCACGTTGTTACTGATAGAGTGGGACGTGTTATCCATGTTTAAACTGTACCGTAGGTAGAAACAAACAGGCAAAATCGTAAGCCGTTTTTCACTGGAAATACTATAAAGGAATCAAGCTGAACATATAATTCAGGTGAATAATTAACCAACGACCGTGGCGGCATAGCTTTCACTAAGAATTACTGTGATAGTTCGTGCACAATGCAATGTAAACTCAACGTGATCGAGGACTACAAATTCAATCATCTAAAAATCCACAGGGAATTGAGCGTTTTTGCTCGTTGAATTATGTATTCTGCCACGAAAATTCCGACGGAAGCGTTTTCAGGACGTAGAATCGATGCGGAAAATCAACACGATGCTTTTGTTGAAAAAATGGCGATTTTTTTTTACAACAAAAGTGCAAATGTGGAAAATTTCTAGGCATAGCCGACTTTTCTCTTTGCAACGCAACCATTATACTCGATAAGATATATATATTTGTTCCGCAATATGCGTTTTAATATTTCATGGAAAATTTGAAAAACCTCTTTTCACGCCTAAAAGGCCGTTTTTAACTCGCTTCGGCTTTGAAGCACCATACCGGCGAATTACAAAATTGCCGTTATAAATATCGTGGTCTATCCAGCTGGGAGTGTTCTTCGATGTCATTCTTCCGGCAGATCACTTTGTTTCCATTTCAGCGTACATCCTGATTTCATGGAAAAGTTAACAACAGTGATATCAAGGAGTGGTGAAGCATGGCGAATTTTCCTATGTTGAAATAGCTTATAGGCGTCTCTCACGTTTGTAGTACTATAAAAAGCTTAGCCCTCATGTTTCAACAACAGTTCGATTGTCGAAATTATAATCACGCTTTCCTGCCTAATCACGCCGAAACTTAGATAAAAGCATGTTTCCACGCCTATATGACGTCGTTTTTCATTATATTTTGCCCTCATATTTCAGAAATAACGTAGAATGCGACTCTGCGTTGTTTTTCCAATAATCCATACTCCACTGAACAACCGCACATTTCTTGTTTAGTCTTCGGAGGATTGAAACAAAGAAATCTCTAGGGAACAGCTTTTTAAGATTTTAGATGCTGCAACATATCTTAAGTGTTCAACAACTTTAATGGCTACGAATTATTTTCTTTAGCTAACAGATAACGGAGATTTGCGCGTTCTACCGATTACACGCGGCGTTTGTACACTGGCCGAAACACCTGACAGATTACAGTACGTGATACACCTGTCGAGCGTTTGGTTTGCTTTCTCTTCGCTGCCGTTGTTTGATCGTGTTGTTAACCCACAAACGCTCTGGTGGGGGAGTTCTGTAACGTTCGGTATACTACTTTCTAATTCATAATTCTTAATGTTATTCACACTTTCCACTTTCCTCAACTTCACGTATACACCAGATGTTTAAACCAACTCAATCGAACTAATCAACAATCGATAAAATACAAATCATACATTTCTAGGATCGCGAGCCTTGCGTTATCTCGGCGTCCAGTGTCGTCAGTAGACAGATTTTTGGAGAGTTGGATGTTGACCAAATCGACCGATCATTGTGGAAAATTCCTTTGTTTATCTGTCATCGGAATTATCTATCCGTCGTCCAACCCATCTAATCTGTGGCGCTATCTTCATTTCTTATGGTGGTCTATTCAATGTTACGTACTTTGACTTGTCGGCGAGTCATTCTTATTTTACCGATACATTTTTCGTTCGATTTGAACGCTTATCTTTTGAGCCTATCCGTTACCGTTATAACTCTTCTTTGATACTACCATATTTTGGTCTTTTTTATCAATTATTTGATTAGTCCACTACACATTTGATTAGTTCACATGAAATTGCTTTCGCTTTCTTATTCCCACGAGCATCCGTTATGCTAGGAATATTTTCGTGATAAATGGTCGCCCAAAACCCCACATTGGTCAAGCGATTAGAGAGATTGCCAACTTTTTGTCGTTTTCGGGCAGTCAACCGTGTCCTTCGCTGAAGTCTTCCCAATTTTCCGCCGGATTTTGGAACTCTATTCCTCCCTCATTTAAACTGAATTATTCCAATATTTTCCCCACCGAAGTTACGGCAAATAACGGCGAAATCCATCGAAGATGCATTTGCACGTATCTCCCAGCGTGACCTTGAATTATTTTAAACGTCGTCTTTACCTAACCTTGTAAAATGTAAATAAATGCGACATCTCATTTTTTGAACTAATTATCTCTGTGGAACAGGCGAACTATCTTCTTTCCTGGTGTGTACATCGATCGTTGTAAACTGTGATTACTCCTCTTCTGACTACGTCCCCTTTTGTCGACGGATTTCATGGTTTTCTTGTTATATATCCACTTGTTGCTTTGTACCGCATGCAATTATCTGTCATAATCGCGCACATCCGAGCGTGTTTCTCACAAATACGTTGAGAAATGTATATAATTATTGTCTACAAACACGAAGCACAGGCCACTAAGCCCACTCACCGATTCACCGACGAACATTAGGAGGAGGAGATGAACCCAACCTTATCTTTGATGGACACTACTGTGAGCCGTATCTACCTTAGAGAATCCGCTTCCAAACTCCATTTCAAAAGCGCTGTTATGCAACAGATTCTTCAATCTACCAGTCACTTGGTTGGAGACGCCAAGCTTTTGGATGAGGTAATGGTGATTTACTGATTTGAAGGCTTTGTTTAAATCCACGTGTCATGCTTCGACTTTCCTGCCACCATCCAGTCGTGTCATGACCTCATCCATGAAATGCAAATGGTTGGATAGATAATAATTCCCCTTCTGGAAGCCGCGTTGTGCAGTGCTAAAAAGACGGCTTTCAACATGCTGCGTTGGAACATTGTCCCTGATTAACCTATCCAGTCATTTTCCAACTATAATCGCCAGATTCGTTGGTGTGTGATTGTCTTGTTTGTTTCGAAAGCCTCCCTCAGGAATAACGTATACAGTGACTACGCGCTACTCGTCTGGGACTTTCGCCGCCTCGGAAGAATTTGTAAGGAGTCACCGTATGGGACGCTGTAGAGCGATCGCCAGTGGGTTAACCATGCCTAGGTGAATGCCTTCGGCCCCCGCGGATTCTGAAGGCTTAGGGGAGCCTAGGACCTTCCCAGCCGCTCCCTCAGTGAGAAGCTTGTTGTTCATCTTGTTGTGAAGTCTGGACTACCGATTTTAGTAGGATCTTGTTCATATCGTCCCTCTCGTGAACCCCCTGGATGATTTTACGAAGGAGGTTGGCTTTCTTCTTTCATTCAGCAGCCGGTTCACCTTGTTTTGTCAGGAGAGCTCTCACTTGTTGCTTGCAGGCTCCCTTGGATTAGGTATACAAGTAAAAACGCTTCGGAGCAGCTTCCGCCGTGCGTAAAAGGTCTTCTTCAAAGTGTTATTTTGAGGGGCGCTGGAGCCCGGCAAACTTCGTTTCTACAGACTTTATACTCTAGCCAATTACGGAGGCTTTCACTTTTTGTATCCTTTTCAACAATTGATTTCACTGACCAGCGCTATACGCACTGTTGGTCACCATTACGGCGGATGTTTAGCCTTGGTAATTCGGGAGCAAACCGTTCCACGAGTCACATAAGCCCTGCTTTGTTGTTCCTCCACTTATCCTCAAAAGAAACATTTTTCTCACTGAGAGCCCAATATATGCTCCATGCTACTTCCAAAAGCCGTGTCGTATCCAATTGTCCAAACGTACGCGTAAATTTTTTCAAGGAGAGCCCTTTCGTTGCGCGGGCTCCGAGGCTTAGAACACACTGGTCACTTTTCAAGTTGACGATGTCTTGCTGACACCAAGTGACTATCAAATCCCACATTGATGATGCTTGCCCGTGTATGAACCGAGGGGGTTTGAACATATTGACTCAAGGACTTGGAGCGCAACGAGTTCAGGAATGTCCCTTCACAGATGTCCGCCCTGCCTGTTTCATAGTCTGAAGAGATGTTCGAGAGGTTGAAGTCCCAGGTGCCATTAAGTTGGTTGAACCCCTAGCCAGACCTTTTAAAACAACTAACAGATCCTTACCTTCTCCACTGTCAGCCAGTGGTCTCTTTGAGGCGTTGAAAGTAAGCAGTCTCCTGTTATCCCCCTGAATGTAGCAGGAAATTGCCTGTACTTTCAGGGTGTTTTGTGGGAAGGGGGCCTCCCACAGCTTGTACTGACCGCTTGTCAATAGCAATACTCTCCCACCCTCGCAACCGTCCGTGTGGTCCTGCCTGTAGATAAAAGTCACTTGGCGGGCAGCTGCCCAAAGTTAGTTAAGATTTGAGCCATGTTTCTGCCACGACCATGACATCGGGACCCTCGCTACGCTCTTTAAGCTCCATCCACTTGTTGGTGATGCTGTAAGGCATTTGTGTGCCACTTCTTGTAGTTTTTCTCTAACAACACTCGCCAGGGTAGTTTTACTATGACAAATTTTCCAAAATGTTCTATCAGTATCGCTGAAAACGAACCTATCACTCAACATGTTGCGATATTCTTGCTGTACCCTCATAAACTTCAGTTCTTCTTCCTTTGGATGAATTACTTGAAGAGGCCTGTCGTCCACTATAAATTTCCTTCAGGTGAATACCGGGTTATACGTGGGATAAGCACTCTGGACTCCCCAGTGGGGTTGGCACCGTCCTCACAGCCATTTTTGGGGGTGGTCCCTGCTCAGCTGTAGGGCTACAGGTACACTACGTTCATGTGAAACGGCGGACAATTAACAATTCCCAGAAAGGTCCCTGTTAACAGCAACGAGAGTCTCAGAACGAAAGGGCATAGACAAACAATGAACCGGGGTAGAAATAGTGGAAACATCTGACGATGTTTTGATATCACCATCAACATTAAACACCTGAGGATCGGCAGACGGAAGCATAAAACAGAAGACCACCAACGAAGTTGTCGTCGAGGAAGCCTCAGTTGACTGTTAACCTGGAGACCTTATACGCGTGTAATGGAAAAGATGAGCGAGCTACAATAAACTTCGGTACAAAATAAAGGGTCAAGTTAAATAGTGGACTCATGAAAAATGAACAACGTTCATGAAACCACCAACGGTATTGTGGAAATATTCGGAGTGTCTTAAGCGTAGTTGATGGTGCGAAGCGCTGGAGTCGAAAGTCATTCCAACAGTAGAACGTTTTAGCTGGTTGCCAACTGCAGGCTGTTGAGGAGGCAGCTAACGCGTTCGCGCAGCAAAGTTTGTAGTGAGATCGCCTTCGACGTCCCTGAAATCCTACATTCCCTGCGACGTGAGAGTTGCCTTGCAAGTACCACCACCCAGGTTCGCATCGCCTTGTGAATGTAAATCTACTACAGACTACTAGCATCAAAGTTAGTGCGCTGGCGTAAGTATCGCAGTTTTGCTCGCAGTTGTGTAATGAATTCGCGCCATCTCTACCATTGTAAGCTACATTCACTAGGATAACAACGTTTTAGCTACTACCGTTGGGAACGCCGCTCAACCAGGATGACGCTTGTCTCAATTCTGAAGGTCGACTGGAACTTCCGTCGACGTCCGTCCTCTCTGGTAGCTGCCGTGCGGTTATGCTGAAGGTTCTCCCGCGTACAGCTCGCTAACGCCCTTAATCGTTGCGTTGAAGTCTGCTTGGGAACGGTGGGTGAATAAATAAATAAACCTTGTCTGCAGATCCACCGTCTTCTCACTGTGACTTCCGATCCGCGTTAATATAAGGCTGGGGAAACCTTGGGCGTACGAACCTAGGAACTGGAATGAAGACAAGTTCTATTCGAAAACGAGCCGTCTATTTTTATTTGAAATCAAACAGAAATGTGCGGTGCGGTTCGATGCAGAAGTTACACGTAATTATTAGAATCGAGTGTGAAACAGTGGAGACCTCACATGTGCGTCACATGTGTTAATTTCTATCCGCTTGGCCATCGCCAGTACGGACCAATAACCTACGACCAATTGGTGGGTTAATTTGATCTCCACGAAAACCATTTATTGGGCACTGTTAACCCCGGACATGCAGTGATTCTTCGAGCCACGCTCAGTCTACTCGCAACGTCTGTCGATATGCTGGATTTAGAATGGCTTTGCTGTCCTCCACGCACCGAAGAATGGGGTTAGCAGAGGTTCTGTCAGACGAACATCATTCCAGTCGCCGAACGGTTGCTCGTAACCTTTACGATCAAAAACTAGCACAAACTCTCGGAAGATTGACGCAGCTTACAATACATCTACTGCGGGCTACAATGGTTCGAATGAGACGTCAACGTTTTTGTTCATTATTCGCCTTGGATGGGTTAGCTTTTACCACCGAGCGAGCCAGATTTTTCAGTCACAGTCTGCAGGTGAGGTCCTCTGAGAAGATCCTATTTTCATTTTCTTCAAGGATTAACTTGTCGAGTAAGAGATTCCATCTGAGACATGCGCGTGGACGCAAAACATTGCCTGTCGGGTCAAGGAATATGCATGAATTGCTGGATCAGTGCAGCATCGGACGGCCGGAATGCCACACCGCATTGATCGCCATGAAACTGGGCCGCTACAACACCGATGTCAGCTTTGAGTAAGACAGGAGATGTATACCAAAATAAGCTACGAGGAGCATGTGCAGGGCACACCTTCCGCTAGATGGGTTGGGCTGCGGGAGGTGCTCGGTGGTACGGTGTCTGTTTGTCGTCGCTGACAGCATGAACTGTTTGACGAAAAGCGAGCCGCCTGACATCAACTCCGAGATCACGTCCATGCACCAGCGGAATGGCCGAGATAGGCCTACCACACTTTCTAGTGCTTACTGCCTAAACATGTCTCATCAATGACAAAACGGTCTAGATTTATTATCAACTATCCGCCGCAATCCGCTTGACACCGGTGAGTGATCGGCTGTTTGTTCTGAAAAACTTCAACGGGAAGATTGAACGCGACTCAGTAACCTAGCTGACAGCCTTTAAACTTCACAGCACTGGCTCATTCAGCGGGAAGGGCGATCGTCTGATACACCTGTGAGCTAATTACTAGTTGGCTATTACAAGCATCGGATTTCAGCTGGGTGCGACCGACATCACGAAGTGGACGCAAGTCCAAAGCGATCACTAAATTTCGCTTGACTACGTGATCGTGCATCAACCAGACAGCCGCGAAGTGCGTATCACTCGAGTGACGCGGGAGGTTGAGTGTAACACATAACGCAGGTTGGTCAAGACCAAATTGATAATCCGTGTTCGCGATCATTTCCTTGTACATCTTCCAGTCAGGTGCAAAACTTGGATGTAAAATGACTGAAGAACTGTGAGAAATGGACTGTTTCCAGCTCGCGGCTGCTGATCATCCGAGATGTTGGAACTGGTCCAACAGATTAGTACCCAGTCTGTATTCTCCGAGGTGTTGGAACTGGTCCAACAGATTAGTACCCAGCCTGTATTCACTATCGAAAACCAATCGACAATGAAAAGCAAGGACTCAACGCATTGACCCTCGTGTATTTGCATCGACCCTGAAAAGTAGAGTGTCCAGAGGAAGTACGTCAAGCTAGCGAGGCACGCGGCGAGTTATGTTATAACTCCGGGATGGATATTACAAAAGGAATAGCTTGACTAAAACAAAAGTGGGTAAAAACCAGGATCATCGAAAATGTAGATGTGAATGCGACTATCAAAAACATTATTTATTATGGTCTCTACAAAGGGTATGTAGCTACAGTTGAAAGAAAACGGTCACGGGAACAACCATCCAGACGGTCGGTATTGTAGTGGATCTAAACGATTATTTGGTTAAGGTGCGTCACTCTAGAATTCCACTACACCGAAGGCAGTATCCGAGAGATACGGTCTGTCATGTTGTCCCTAAATAATCTTGGATGCCACAACTGAAATAATTCCGATGGCAGATAAATAAAGAAATTTGCTGCAATAGCCGGTTGATTCAGTTAACTTCCTACTCTCCAAAAATCTGATCACTAGCGGCACTGGACGCAGAGAGAACGCAAGGCTCGCGACCCGAGAAGTGAGTGAGTTGTATTTACTGATTACTGATTAGTTCGATTAAGTTGGTTTAAGCGTTGGCTGTTTACGTGAAGTTGAAGAAAGTGAAGTGTGAATAACAATCAGAATTATTAAGTAGAAAATGGTGTAAAAAAAAGTTACAATACCCAGCGCCAGAAGTGACCGCATCGGTCTGATGACAGCAGCGCGACTATCTCCATCTTGGTACTAGCGAAGAATGCAGCGTTTGTCGCTTCCACAACAGACGTGGACAGTGAAGACCAGAGAGAAAAACTCTGACATGCTCGCTGTCAACTAGTCGAAAATGCTGGCGGAATCAAGGACAACTGGTGGAGGAAGCAGGATGAGCGGATGCAGGGCTATGCCGATAGGAGAAAACACAATATTTTCTGAGATTCGTTCAAGGCGATTTTCACTCCATCCGTCCAGTCTACTTATGCACTATCTAACGTGGACATCGGCTGTTCGTACTATCAACCAAAGGACATTATGAAAGTCTGATACAAACACTTTGGTGGCCTAATAAATTGTTCAGTATGTTGGTTCCTGAACTACGGAAGTCTAACAATTGACTTGGCTCAACCCCAGAGCTGCAATAGTAATAACCTTCCAGCTAAACACATCAGGTAATTATCTCTCCAGCCTAATTGTACATCTTACTATCAACAACGTAATATGACAACAATAATGAGATATAGGTTGTATTGATGCTCACCGCATTTGTCATAGTTTAAATGGGAGTCAGGATTGTTATACATTCTGCACTGTTTACTTTAGAGGCGTTCAGACAGTCACACTTGTGCTGGTTCATTCACAACAGCATCTTCAACCGAGGGACTTGAACCTGGAATAGGATCAGAAACAGCGGTGTAAGTAATGGACATGACAGCGGTAGAAACAAGCAAATTATGGGCAAGTTAATCGATGTGAATGCGATGTCCAAATCCATTATTTAAGTCAAATTTGTAACACATCCGTGTACCCAGGTTATTGAACACAACTGGAGATGATCGGAAGTTACTGCTACGATGATACACAACTTCAGCTGAACCCAAACTGTCATTTTTGTTCGCAGAGCACGGTTTTGAATAGCTTAGCTGGACTGCTCCCAGGTGTTGAGTAGTAAAAATTTTGATATTGCATCAAGAAGTTATCCACACCATTCTTCAGTTCTTCAAAATGAAACAGGTTGATAGACGGGATCGCATTTCTCAGAACATGCACAAAATTCCCAGTAGCCACGTTGGATTGAGGATGTCTTGATACAGTAAGCAGATGTCGACATCTTACTTTCTTCAGATAGTCTTCAAACTCCAGTGCAGTGAAATGAGTGCCATTGTCAGTGACCAACTCACACGGTACTCCTTTCCCGACTGAATGTTTTCCACAGTGCAATCAGAGTGAAGTACGCAGTTGCTGATGATTTAAAATAAACTTCCGGCAAACGTGAATGTGAACCAAAGATACTCAGGGTATAGTATTTTATCCAAAAATGGACCAAAACAGTCAGCACGTATTTGTTGTCAGACTTTACAAGCAATTTGTCAAGGTGTCCATTTTAATGGTCGCGATCGCGCTTTGTGTACACACTGAGTACAATCTTTAGAAATGTTACATAGCTCAATATTCAATTCTGGACACCAACAAGATCCCCAAATGATCGGAATGTAAGTCATCTAGTATCGCGGATCATAATGTGGGAGAAATAACAATTCTTTCACCAAGACAAGGTAGTCCATCGGGAGTAACAGGTGATTCACCTCGACGTTTGTAGAGTTCAGGAAATCTTCGCCGAACACCACAGTTCCAACCAGTATGTAATGAGGCAAAAGTTGTATGGTAGTATTTTTGAGTGTTACGAATCAAATCAAAAAGAGAAACTAGAAGTGGCTGGATCAATAAACAATTTGAGTCACCAGAAGCTTTCAAACACTGAAGGAATAAATTGCGCATTTGTGATTGACGTGTACCCGAAAGCGATCAAACAGAAATGTTCGAAAGTTTCAAATTTTTAAACCAGCGATCGATGGGCCACGATCAGTAACCAAAAAGTGGCAACTGTTAATACTGGACTGAACATCAGAAAGTGTGACTTGACAAGAACCAAGAATTGTTAAAGCGTGTCCAGTGATACCTTCTACAGGAACTTCGGGAGGTTTTATAATTACCGTTTTCAGGCACTTTACGAAATCAATAGGGATGAATGAATCAAAGCTACCAGTGTCCACGATGAATGAATGTTCAATACAATTGTTGGTTAGACAGGTCCGTTTACTATGACCTGTAGAATCAACAAAATTAATGGTAAGAGCAATATAATGAAAGTCAGAACTCAAGTTATCATCGTCACAACAACAATGTGTAAAAGAAGACGTTGAACTATAGCAAACGTATTGAACGTGCCCGATTCTACCACACCAGTGGCGCTTAGCCCTAAGAAATCGACAAGTCAATCGAGAGTGTTTGCTACCACATGACTTACAGTTGTTCCACCGTCGGGTAGCATTTTAATCAGGTTCACGGTGATCATTGTCAGTTGTGTTTGAAATATTTACTTTATCAGACCACCGCGTTTGTGGACCTTCTGATCGTTTCACGTTGTTGTTGTATAAAATCACCGGATAATCATTCAGAGCAGCACGGACATCCTGATACTGTTTGCTTAGTGTTCTAGCTGGTTGGGAAGTGGATTTCGGAAGCTGTAAAAGCTTCCGTTGCAGATCACGTAAATTTATTCCAGAGATCAAACGGTTACGAAGTTGAGTTTGTAAATGGTCTTTGAAATTACACCGAGCTGCTTAAGTTTGGAATTCGAGAATGAACTTTCTTATACCTTGATCCTTTTTTCTCACGAGCATATGAAATTTGGCACGTTCAGCTGCTTCAAAATTTACACGTTAGATATGTGAAAGCAGCAGTTTCTTCAAGGAGTAGTAAGAAAGAGAAATTGGAGAATCAGAAAATGACAAATTTTTCACCAACCTGTACACATCTTTGTCAATTACGGCCTGCTTTCTTTTCTGCCTTCAGCTCTTTGTCCGTGAGACACCATATTTCAAAGCGTTCTAAATAGTATTCAGTTTATCTTGATGAAGTAGGAATATTCAAAATTTCAGTCGCACAAGAAACGACCTTAAGAAGTTACGGAAGTTCACAATGCAAACTGTGATGGTTCCCGAAACACAAATTAAGTAACTGACTTAGCTCACTCGCAAAGCTAGTCTCAATGCGGTAATAATCACACCCTAAGTAAGCAAATCAAGCATCTATCTCTTGAGCGTAATTGCTCATCTTATTGTCAACAATGTAATAAAACAACAGTAACAAGAAGTAGGTTTTACTGACAATCTCCACATTCTGCCACCATTGTTCGGGTGGCCGTGAATAGCTTGCCGCGACAGGCTGTCAAATGTTCAGTTACTGTCTCCATGAATTTGCCCAAGGTGCATAGAGCAATTAGATAACTCTAGGCGAGAATACAGTACCACATGGAACACCGAATAATGTCGGACCTGTGTCGGAATGCGGTTTACTCCAGCTAATTAAATCCATTTGGCAGCGGTTAATAATGCCACAAGAGTTCAACGATGCTCTTATCGTACCTTTGTTTCAGGGTAAGAGTAGCAAGTAATGATCCGACAGCTATCGGAACACTAGTTTGCTAAGCTACACATGTGGGATGCTCGTGAGAATCCTCCTGAACCTACTGACTGCAGAAGTTTTAGAGGCCAACGTTCTTGAGGAGCAGTAGGGATTCCAGGCGAATCGTCACAAAATCGATTCGGTGTTTGCTATTCGACAGATTCAGAAGAAGTGCTGGGAACGCAATCAGCCCCCGTATGCTCTCTTCATTAACTTCGCCAAGCCCTTCGGCTCCGTGAGCCGCGAGGCTTTGTGGACAGTGCTTGGTAAGTTTGGATTTTCAGGTAAGTTCGTCAGTTTGATTAGAATATCGCATGCGGGCATGAGAACGATGGAGCAATCGTGCGAATCGATCTCTGATGATTTTGACATTGTCTCTAGAGTAAAAGCAAATCTGTATCTTAGCCCCTACTATACAAGGTTTACAGTTGACTGCAATGCTAACAGTTGCTGTTTGGAACTCGGCGGAGGGTGCTGAGATTGAATGATAAATAGCGAATCTTTTGCTGAACTTTCATTGTTCCGATGCTGCTATCCGGTTATGTCACTCTATCGTTTGGACGCTAATGTTCGTTGGTGAAAGTGAGGTATTTGTGTATCGTGGAAAAGGACTGTGCCAACTGACCACAGCTTTTGCAACCGTGGCATTCGGTTTTCATTCGAATATCAACACATTTTCTTTCTTCCACCCTTTTCTTGGCGGAGATGTGCTTACATATGGAATCCGCAATAGTTGAGTCACTGTGGTTGGCTGCATAGTCTTCTGTTGCTTGGGTAGCAGTCAATCGACAGATCTGTCCTTGGATCACGAATTGCGAGGTCATGTGAGGATGGCTAGCGCTGCTCTCGGGTGTCTTCAAAGACACATCTGCAAGAACCATAGCTTGGGGATGGAAACTAAGCGGCTTGTCTACCCTTTAACTGTGCCGTATACGTAGTTGTATGGCAGTGAAACTTGATCACTGTTCGGAAACCTGGATGTCTGTGGTCTTCTGCGTTTCTTTTCCCCCAGCATGATGAATGTTTTGCTTTCCAGTCAGACCTTAGTTTTTCGCCTTTTTCTCTCCTCATCCTCCTTAGATTTCAGTACCTATTGTAATACTTTTTGCCCCATGTTTCCTGTATTTTTCTCTCCAGCTTAGGTCTTATTAATTGGGTTTAGCTATTTTCAAGATATAAGGGTTTCACCTTCGTACTGATCCAGAAACCAACTGACCAGCACTGACGAATTAGACCATAACGCCCTCCACTCATCAGCCCCCTTGTCGTATTGCTTCGAATTAATACTGGATACCTGATGTGTGAATGAAGCCATACGTGGTGAAGCGCAGGCCATCTTTGGTAAATGTCGTGTGGAGGAGTCCGCTGACTTCAGTCCCCGTGACAGGCTAACCTGAAACAGATGTCGCCACCCGTTGATTCTGCCGTTTGGCCTCAGACTGTCCCTTTAACCGTGCTATAATAGTTTACAGACTGCAGTATACACCTGACGGGATGCATCAAAATAAGCTGAAGTGATACATTGTGTAAAAAATTATTTATCAATTTTCTGTTTAAATGTTTACGGAAAAACTTTGTTGGTGCATTCAGTATTCCAGAGTCTGGTGGTAATACCCGTGGCTAGCGAGGTCGATTATCGCAGTTTGCAAAAGTAACGCGTAATTGGGTGACAACTGTTTTGGCTACCTTAGTGTTGGAGCCAGTTAAACTTTATGGAGTGACAATAACTTATATGCAGGCTTAGACTTTTAATATACTCGACAGTTAGGTGCGAAATGCTTTTGGTTTTGTCTCGAGGGCTTCATCACGTCACTCCAAAAGTAAGTGAGATCACATCACATCGTCGCGTTGCAATGTAAACCAGGTGCACATCATCATGTGACTAGCGTTTTTTCATGACAAGCAGTGGAATTAACATCGTCCTGGCATGATCGCCAAGTGTGTAGCAGGCAACTTAGATGTTCTGGCTCCCGTCACCTGTGATACACGTGAGTCGGATTTATGTAGCTTGAAAACACCGCAGGACAGGCTTTTGCCACAGTAACGGTTTCACCGACAGTCCTTTGAAATCAGAGATAAAAGCAAACATCAGCCAAAAGCCCAGTAATCGACTAATAACATACACAACCGAAAAAACGACGTTAACAATGTGACAGTACGCTGCGTTACAGAAACGATCTTGCGAATCGCAATCAGTTAACGTGAAATTAACTAATCAAAGCACTCAGATATCGATGAAGCTAAGAACTTGTCAGGCAATACCTGGAAGGAAATTTTTACTAAGTACACAATGATTATTATAAAACCGAAGAAAACAGATGCATCCTCTGCGTGTGGCCGTGTTACACATTCTACAATATACGCAGCAAGAAAAGAAAGTGTGAAGACTGCTAGTGGACTAGCTAGGAATACAACCGAACCAGTAGAAATTGTGGACGATAATAAATCGCCACAAGACAAAAAGTTTGGTGTTGAATTGTACCTGTTGATTCTATGGAAAGTTGTAACAGTAAAACTAGTGTATAACTACTAGACAGACAAAACATGACAGTCGTGTTCATCACAAAAAATGAAGAACAGTTTAGGACCGACTACCAACATCCACACCACTATATCCACATTACTTAGCTGAAATTCTCACAACTCACCAGAAGCAGAACGACACACGTGTAGTGGACAAATGGGTCTGCACGTGACCCTCGTCCACTAGCAGTTTAAAACGCCTTTCCTGAAGATCAGTCGAAATGCAGCCTAAACAGGCATCGAACTGAAAGAACGCGGTAGGGTATGGAAGTAAATCGTATATATTCGTTAATGTTTGAAGATATGTTAAGCAATTAGCTTTAGCCTAGTGTGGGATCAATAACAGCAACCAAGGATATGAAGATTAAGAGCATAAAGTCGGCTCCAACCGACTTGGCTTCTCTCAAAAGTTCGCCAGGCTAAAAATGCGTAGAACCTCCGAGTGCTTTAAACAACACTCAGAAAAGTACAGGTGAAATGATCCTGAGAGATAGAACAATAGATGAATCGTTAGGAAACTGGCAAACATGCAGTTATTTGTACGAATGAAGAAAGTAACACTGCGTTCGTACCAGGCTTCCTATAACACGGCGTACACTGAAGCATGTGTACGGAACAAAACACAGTTGTAAACATGATCCTTAAAGAAGTCAGCAGAAACGTACCGAACAAGCTTAAACATCAAACATAATTAATGCTTAACCTTACTGATTGGTTGAGAGAGCGGTTCTGTTAGGTTTAGTGCTGGGGATTGTTACCTCATCGAGCTCCCGGATATCTCTAAAACAAGGAATCAAGCTTATCTGATTTTGCCATTGTTTTGTTGGTGGTGTAGAGGTCACGTGCAGTCAGGCAGTATTGGTGGATTACATCGGGGTAAACAAAAAAGCTGAAACGACTGTGCGGTCAAACTGTAGGCTTTGCTAACCATTACGCAAGCGTAAAAAGGCTAGAGCTAAGTTTTCAATAATGAACCCCATGTGACCTTTTCGGACAACTACACATCTGTGGACACGGTGGTTTGTCATGAATGATGTTACATGTTCACACAAATCCAGCACATGTACACGCACGTGTTGTTCGTGGGCACACACTTAACGGACCACACCTCCGAAATTACACTGAAACCTCAAACACAATGAGTTAAATTAAAAGCATCACCTTTTCACCGGCTGGCTTCACGGTTCTATTAGTGTTGTATACAAATTTAGGCTAATGTATATCAGAGACGCACAATGTGCTGACTAACTACGAAAGTAATCTGCAAACAAGTTCTTAAGATCGACAACGTACCATTCCCAAAAACGTTTTTCATTTTATAAAACTGGTTTTGTCAGTTTTAGGACCGACGAGATCGACTATACACACATGGTGATCAGTCAATAGAAAAAAACAACATTTTTTCATCTATTCACTGAACGTACTTGGGTGGTCTGGATGCACTTGAAAACTTTGTTGATCTATACCTCAGAAGAACATTAAGCTGGAATTTCATGTTGTTCGAAATTTTCGGTCATTGTGGTGCACATGTTCTGACCCGGTTTCATAGAACAATAGACCCCATTGTCAGAATCATGAAAAATGAACCAAGTGTGTTCAGTACACCTCTTCTGCAACCACAGATTAAAAGTATTTTTTTCAATAAAATGTGTAGTAAGATCACTTTCGATTTTTTCGAATTCCTTAACCCATGCGACGTAAGGATTACCTCATTAGTATTGTAGTAAACATTGGTGTAACCTTTTAAATGTAAATTTACTACTAATTGCTAACATCAGAGTAAGTACACTGAAATAGGTAAAACAGCTTCACTTGTGACTGTGTTATTAAGATGCGTGATCTTCATTGCTGCAGACTACAATTTCCTATATAACAATGTCTCAGTCGTCACTAACGCGAATGGTACTTAACCATTCCAGTGCTTGTTTGTGTTAGGAGGCAAATTCATCAAAACAGTCTAATCAGGACATCGGTGACGGCTGAGGAAATCAGTCCTCATTGCAAACCAGTCAG
>LUCH01001581.1:24216-37787 GCA_013368495.1 Paragonimus heterotremus
ATATTTACAGGCATTTTATTCGTTTGTCGAACTGGTATTTGGCAATACAGCGTGTTTGTCCGCAATCGCGTTCTTCTTGTCTCTACGCAAGTAGACTGGGTGAAGCCGCATAGCAGGGACCCACGTCAAGCAGTCAAGCCGTATTAGAACTTTTGTCAAGGAAAAGGCGCGTTACATCAGTTTGGATCATTAGGGTTGACGGGAGTTCCTGTTAACAGTCGCCTTCTTTGGTGACTGGCGTGCGCCTGCACTGAGAAATCACACATGTTCCCCTACCTGGTATCGTAATTTGTATTAATCAAAGTCTGTCTGTGTGTATGATGAGTAAACTATTGGCTAGAACTTGTTTATCAACTCACCTGTCTCCCCAGTATAGCTTCCGAACTGTGTTAGCACTAAGGATGGGAATTTTGAGTGTGTGAATCATATAGCAGAGGAACTAGCTTTGCGATAAATATATACTTCGGTGAATAAAAGTCTTACATGAAAAATGGAGCATTTTCCCCTCATTGCGTTTAGCGCTTCTGTAATAACTACACAGAAGTAATGATCGGCTGCTCATTTGTTCTAGTAACAACAGAGACTATTCATTGCTAACTGGACAGCATGACGGTGCTTGTAGACGTTTAATGCCAGACGAAGTATACCTCGGGACTGTCTATCAAAGTTGAAAGTAAACTCACCCAGTTGCGACATATTTTAAGGGTCCATTTCTCGTTAACAGATATATTAACTATTTATATAAAACAGATCCGAAAGACTGCCTGCAGGTTTGTACTGGACTTGACAGTGGGGTAGACAAAAATCGAATCTATTCTGAAATCAAACTGACTACCAGATCATAGTCAGGAGAGCAAGAAACGTTGTTCATGAGTCAGATACAAGTCAAACAATTAGTCTAGAGAATATGCAGACAAACAGACAAAGATTACGGACAGTACAGGACGAGTTAGTTCCAGAGGTCATCGATGTTACGACAGCCCAGTACAATTTGAGTATAATCGAGAATTCTGATTTCTATTCTGACCAACGTTTGATCTGTCAGGCTGTATTCTACTGTTAGTTCGAAATGGCGTTTCATGACGCAAGGTCACCAGGTTGACAAAATTCAGAATAACTGGTACTTAGTGAACTTATTCAAACTTACCAGCCAGAAATGGCTTAGGCGACCTTTCGGGTTTTCGTAGTCTCCATAACGTCAAGTGATTTTATCGCCTTGTTCGGCTGCTCCGGAAATGTTTTGAACTGACGCTGCTGTATTCGTGTGACTTACATTCTCAGTGTACATGATACCAGAAAGCCAATAAAAATTGGATATAAAGGTTTTCACAATATTATGGATATGATAAAACTTTATTCGAAAGTTTTGGATTGAAATGTTTGATTTTTCCTCCGAAGCTTATGAGAAGAAGCTAGGGGTTTCAAACTAACATGTAATTACGCGGCGACGCTCGGTCGAAGTGGCACCAGAAGGAAACTGTTGAAAATGTTCTGGTGTATACTCGTGTTCCACGTGAAACATGTTGACAATCGATAACAATAATCATCAAAGTGGCAAAACAACGATTTACGGTAATCTAACATTTGTCTCTTACGTTGGCTTTTAGCTCAAGTTTGCTATCAAGCTGTGGATGTATACGATCAGACACGGGCAGACAAATCACGAACCACGGGTTAGAAGACTGAGACGAAAGCAGAGTAAGGGACGAGGTCACGCTATGACATAGAAACCACATTATTAACCCGATCGACTTTTCAGTGAGGATTGTAACATTTACTAAGAACTTATGGGATTTCACAGGTTGTCAGTGACTTGGTCAGCTGCCGAACATTATTTTGAGTGGACGTGCTAAAAGCAATAGACACATTCACGTTGGCCACGAGCACAGAAACCGTGGAGCAAGTTGTACAAGTTAAATGTGAGTTAAAAGCGGTGTTAGACACGTTATTTTTCCCGTTATTCAGGTTACCAGTCCAGTTAGGGGTACGCTTTACATCCGAATACGTACGACTTACAGGTCGCATTACTTAACTGGAACACGTACTACAGTCTATGCCATCTGATTGCCTTTCATTCTTGGGCTGGCTGTACCATGCTATTTACAACATGAAGGCAAGCATCTAAAAAACAACTGGCTATTGTTAGCCACTCATATTCATTCAGGTGTGTACGGAAAGTCTGATAGTGATTAAGGATGTGGAACCGTGATTTGTTGATGGTTACCTTCGTTTCGTTTGGACGTAAAAAGGGACGCAGAGAATTTCTTGTGTACAACTGCAGTGAAGATGAGCGATCGTTATATACTGCTCACACGACCATTATTCAGTTTTAGAACCAGAGCGTATATTCTGACATCGTGGAAGCTGCAGGAAAAATGCAGGAAGGAACACCAGGGTGTAGCATCGTCCATAATGGTCCCAGCTACTCAATGGAACTGAGCATTGACGTCTGTGGCAGCCCAGACGGTCTGGGGCCGAATATTGCGTGCAAATGAGTGGTTTTGTTTCTGGTCTTGTTTAAACGCTTAACCCATGTGTTGCTTTGTCGAATAATCAACCCTTGTGCCATCCGCGTTCTTGGATCACAGCACAACGACTTAAAGGGTTTAACCAATTCTTGATCCAGTGGCTGAGTGTTATTTTACAAACGGCTCACCTTCTTCATATCTCGGCAACACATACTTTGATTACGTAAGATATATTTTACAGATACGTTTTCACTGGTTATGATAAACAGGCTATGATTAATAAACATGCATTAATTCAAGTAAGCGTAAAACAGAAATGAGTCATCGGTTGCAAAAATTGATATGTTGACGACATATTCTGTGTGTGTGTGTGTGACTGACTATGGCCTACTGACCAACTGTGCGCACAACGCAATTGTCTACACCCGAACATGTCGTTCATCATAGAAGTTTAGGAGAATAACAAACCTTCCTTCCCAGATGTAGAAATATCTGTTAGTGATGGTGGATCCATCATGAGAAGAGTGCACAGGAAGCCCATTTGGACGGTGCAGTATATTCATTTCAAAATTATACACGAACATCTCTCAAAGGTGGTCTCTTTCGATCCCTATTCAACGGGCCTCGTAGAATTTAACCACTCGAGGGCGTCTAGAAGGAATTAGTTCTCATTCACTAAACACTAACGTACAACGGCTGCCCAGCGCGCTATATCTCAAAATATGCCAGAGAAAGGCCGGAATGATGAATAACATAAACAGTACGTGACAAACCGACACACTAGAGTGTGATTGCAACCACCTTCATCAAACATAGACTAAAGTTTGCCGAAAGAACTGCGTACAACTCGGCAGAATTAAAACTGTTAAACCAGATGATACGGCTGTTCTGCACATTGGGGAAAGACAAAATCGACTCACTCGTGACATTCAATATTATCTATGAATTTAATATTACTCGTGAAATCAACTAAATCGGCCGAACCGGGTGAAAGTTTGAAACACGGGTCTCTAAGCACATTCCCAAATGACTAGTGAACAACTAACCTGACGTTACCCAGTGTTCTATCACGCGACGTTTTCAGAGAACAGGACATATCAGTTAAGTGGAGAAAGCTTTTTGTGTGTTATATCGCCTAGTCAATAAACATACTTTACTTTGTGTTGAGGCCGTTGCGATACATCGTTGTAAACCTTCATTTTATGTATGGAAACGAATGGTAGTTAATCTATCACTAACATGTTATTAAGGGTTTGTAGCCATAGCGCTTACACATTAGGCGTCGGCAATAAGAATGAGGACATGGTGTTCACGGGAGCCGCCCTTTAAGAACGCCATCCGCTAGGGTTACGTATCACGGTCCGTAATCTGCGTACACCGAAATGAGTGTCAGTTCATGCCGGTAAAATAAATTTTTGTTTCTGTTTATCAAATCTTTTCTTCTCTAAGTTGTATCATGGCTGATGCGAAGAGCACATTTCATATCGGAATACATTCAGGTCAAAATCGTGACAATTTTGAATGGAAGAAAGAAATGATGGCTTACGTGTAGGCTAGCTATGACCGTCACGTTGAACTCCCCAGATGGGAATTAGATAGCAAAAGTTTATCTAAAAAATGTTTGATCCAAGCAGTAAGTTATACAGAAGAAAGACTTTTAACATGTTAGGTGGATTGCACTTTGCACTGGAACATTTGTCAAGAGGGATAAACATTACTTGCAAATGAGATGAACCATCATATTTTTGCTCACATCGTACAGTGTGTCTGGGGTGAAGCCAATCCAGTGTATTTGATATAGTTGGTTACGGGGTTTATGAACCAGGCGCTAATACACTATGGCTGCATCTTGCTTTCTTTTGTTCATAGTCATGAAAAAATATACGTAAGCTGAAAAGCAGACAACAAGACTGCTCAGCTGTAAACTATCAAATTATCTGTATCCCTAAAGGTTGTTACAAAAGAAGAACAATATTTATATTTGCATTTCTATCCCCGTTTTGTTCTGGGAACAACTGTGTTGAACAGTTTATAGACGTAAATTAAAAGAGAGTAGAAGCAAATCGGAGGACACCTTAGTGAATCTACTGACGTACAGTTATACCAGCCATCAACAACAGAACACATTGAGACAACATTCCGTCAGATATGCACAACTGCTTACTTCACAGAGTGAGCTATAATGGCCAATAAGCAACCTGTAACGTTAATTGTCTCTCGCTTATGTGCCTGTCGAGGGGTCACCACGAAATTTAGTAGTGCGTTTCAGTCTGAGCCGACCCTGCTAACCCTTGGGATGACATGATGTGACATGTCATGACATGTGTGCACCGTAAAGGCGTTTACATCAAAATGACGTCCGAGAATGTTGTGCAATCTTTGTCTGGACATATTCCGCCGCGAATTTTTAAGTACACACGTTTGCAGAGAATATTCTTCTGAGGCACGAAACTTTCCACCAGCACATCAGTGTCGTGCCACTGCGATGTGTAATGTCCCTCGAAAACGTGACGTCAGTCGTACTGGTTTAACGACAAGGGCATTGTCGAAGTGCACTGAATGTTTGGTATGAGGTGAGAAAATGACTGAGGCTGTTTACTTTCTGCTAATGCTGTGAGCATGTAATTCACGATGTGAGAAGTCAGTCTCGCAGAATTTATCCTTGACGTTGTCCCCACCAGTTCCGCCTGGTTGACTGAGACAATTGTACACCCAATCGGGTAAGTGTTACGATACTATGGTTTGCAGGTGCCTCTTCATCAGTCTCGTGTGGGTGGTTCAACATTCAAACACAAAAGTGATGAACGTAATGTGGAATAAATGAAACAGACAAATGATCCTTGGTGTTGTAGCCGACTGCTGCATTGACGTCATATAAAACACACCAAACAGCAGAAACTAGTAGACTCCAAAACCTATGGCGACACAAAGCTGAAAACTAAGAATATCGTCTATTACTTCTGTTTCGGATGAGCGCACACATAGGTCTATGGTTTGTGTTATCGTTTTACAAACCACTGCGATATCCGGATGCCTTTTAACGTGCCTTTAAGGTGTCGGTTTTACTCCTCATTTGTTGCGTTTGTACAAGTTTTGTTGGCTTGCGTGACCAATGTACTTGGTAAAATGGGTTCTTGTTGATCCGGGACAAAACTGTTGTACAGAAATTATTGATATGTCTAAATGAAGTCCAGGTAAACTGAGAGCCTTCTGCTGCTGGCAGGTCTGCATTGGATTGCTGCATAAGGAAACGATGGACAGTGATCCTTCACCGGAATCCATTGTAAGCTGTTGGTGTTTGTGACCATACTTAGATTTTTCAATAAATGTGTCGACTTGTTGCTGGTTATAGATGACCACGATAAAATCATCCACGTACCTGTTATATATCTTGCTCTCAACTTTAATCTGCTCCACTTTAGTTGTAACATGGGTAAAGAAAGCATCTGTGGGAAATGGGCCTAGATGACTTCCGACGACCACATCTTCCATGACTGAAACGCTGGATACTTGAAGTGCGCATCTGCTGGACATATAATTTAGCAAACTTGAGGGCAGTTAATAGCCAATACCGTTCATTGCGATTTTATCAACAGGCTCTTAAATGTACAATATCTGAAAACGATTTATCATCACATATGCTTATGTTAGACTCGGAATTAGGAACTTCGAATAGCTCTAAAAGTCGTACTCGGAGTGAAACCCCTACGCAAGTAACACGAAGAATACCTCCTACTGATTGTAATAAGCAGTTCTTGTTCATCAGAGAAGAAACGGAATCTGCAGATGTACAACAATATTACATAAATCACAGTCACTCATTGACCGATCATATTAGCACATACACAGTCGCGAACTGTAGATTAGTTGGTGCAATACAGAATAAAGAAACAAGTGAACAACAGAGAGGGTAACATTGAGACTGTTCGTCTAATCCTGATGTGGTAGCTTTAATGCAACAATTGGACTGACCTCCTGTTCGATCTTTTATCATATCGCGGTGTGGATAAGTAGTGAATCGAGCAGATTGTCCGTGCAGACTACCACTAATATGAATATGGTGATAAGTCCAGAAGTATGCTAGAAATTAGTTTACACGACTTCTCTCATCAGTCTAAGTTAGGCCCCGAAAGTGGTTCATTGGAAGGTCTATGGTAATGCAACAGCTGAGATCAATTGTGAGTAATGTCCAGTTTGTACACATATTAACGGAAGTCCGCTACCAGACATCAGTAATCGAAAAATCATACAAAAAAGTGATTTTCTCCATGTACTTGACTTAGTGAGAAGCCCCAGACGTGGCCTCATCTATTGGACTCAACGCGGCAGTTGATATATCTCTCCATGGGTTTGTCAGGCAACCTGAGTGTTATTAAGAAGCGAATATACCTGAGCTTTTGCGTATGGTAACTCGGTCGTGCCTAATTTGAAGTCAATGGCCCAATGGCCAACACAATCGTCCCATTAATGTGTGGCTAGAATTCTTGTTCCGGCGGTGGCAAAGATATGTACTATTGATGAGTTCCAACAGGAGAGAAATTCCAGTCTAGTGCTTCCTTTTGGAAGGATCCAACTGAAATATCTCTGGAAATGCGATAAGTGAAATTGGTTGTGGTTTTTGGTATTTTATTGGCAGTAATCAAAATCCAGTACGCCTTACAACCATTCAGATTTCTTCAACTATATACTACTCGAATGATATAGTGAACTAAACCTGGGTAAAATTAATCACGTTTATATGCCTGGGTTGCGCGGTTCCTGAAGTTCATGGTGATATGCAGCGGCATTATATTGGGCCTGGACATTCTACTCCACTTAGGTTCGGTCACAGTTTGCATTCTGCCACGTGGAGATGCTGCTTTACATAAACAAACATACACATCATTGTTTGTGAATGTCTTAATCGAGCCGCTGCGCTGCGGACGCAAGTCTTCCTGGTGTTCGGTTATTTTTCTGGGTACCCTGAGGCAGCATGCATTCTGGTCATATCACGCACATTGTGGCAGACCTCTACCAGCTAATCCAAGTTCTTTACATCCACTTACAGTGATAAACTTTCAAATCAAAATAAATCGTAATCCACTCTTAAGTCAACGATTAAATTTCGAGGAGATGACTTATTTCAGATTGAATACCATCAAAATTTGATCACAGCTTCCGCATTCAGGTATGTCTTTCGCCTAGCCCACTTTGTAAGGAAGCACTAGACTGGAGTTTCGTTCTTAACAAAGCTCATAAGTAGCACATACTCTTCTCCAGGAAGGAAGTTCACTGCAGCTCTTATACCTGTGAGATTTTTGTGTGAACCATAACACCAGTGACGTGACTTATGAAGTTGGTCAGTCGAAAAGCACAACTGAATGCAAAAGCTGCGAAAAAATTTGGGTGGCGGTCAAATTAAAATATTCTAATACCCCTCCCCCCACAAACCCACCAATTCATTTATTCGTCGCTCAGTTGGTTCAATGAATTCTGTGATTTCAAACTAATTGAGAAGTTCCCGATCACGAGTTACATACTCATAAATCGTCGAGAAGATGGTTCGGCTAAAAGAACTGTCTATAGGAAATCTACGGGGTCCGGTCAATACTTAAACTTCATCAGCTCCACACCGGTCCAACATAAACGAGCACTAGTGAGTGCGTATTTCACACGGGCAAGGCGAATCTGTACGCATGACAGTCTTGCAGAAGAACTGGACCTGATTACTTCTGTCCTACAGTCAAATGGTTACCCCAGAAGGTTCATAGACAGGCACAGTAGACAAAATGTACCATCCGGAGTGGTGGTCACTGTAGAGAAAAAGGTCTACATAGAGCTGCCTTTTAAGGGGGATTATATCATGCACCAAACAATACACCGGTTGAGGAACTCGACTAAGCAAACTTCCAATGCAGTTGAACTCCGTGTAATCGCTCGGACTTTGAAGTTACCGGTGCCTTCAGTCAAAGGAAATCAGCCTATCAGTGCCACTTCACATTATGTTTACCAATTTGTATGTAACTACGGAGAAAGCTACATTGGCAAAACCGAGAGATACCTGGGCTCCAGAATGAAGGAACATCTACTCAAATGGGTACAGAAGTCCGTGTTACCGGAGAACGGCGATGTTGTTGAAACGCGTAAGCAGCCAGCTTCCTCAGTCGCTAGGCACATTCTGAACACTGGCCACGTTATCGATTCATTTTGTGCATTCAAAGTCCTGTTACGTCATTCTAACCCAAGATTCTTATGGTTTGCCGAAGCAGTCGCAATCAACCGACTCAAGCAAGCTCTCTGCGTTCAGAAAAAACTGTTCATGAACTTGACCCTTCCATGGGATTAATGACCTATCCTAAACCGTTTATTGATTATCCACCCCTCTAGTTGTTTGCTATAGAAAACCGCACCCGTGTTATTGTAAATTTCGTACTAACGAGTAAATACGAAGTGCTTGCATATATCAGTGTTCGTGTTCTAACTGCTTTGTTCAAACTGTTGAAGAGAACCAATTGTTTCAAATTTCTGAAGTAAATTTTTTACTTTCAGATTTAACCAAACTTCCGAGGTTAGACAGTGAAACGAATTAAACGCTGACCACCAGAAACATTTTGGTGATAACACTGTGGTGTGAGAAACAAAACAAGTTGGTCAATTCAATCCTGTTTGAAAGAACCAGAACAGCGGGTATCATCCCGCCCAGAACGTTAGCATACGTCACAAAAAAGAGAACTACTCTGGAAACTAAACATTTACTTCTATAATTCTCCTTATCGTGCCACTGCGTAATAACTACCTGCGACTTCAGAGCTGGTCGAAAACAAATCAGCAGTTTACGGTTTGTGAAGATCGATCGAATTTTTGAATTGATAAATAGACTGAATGTGTGAGGAAACGTATAGTGTCACCTGTTGTAGAAATATTGCTTGTTGGGTAACTAAGCCTTACGGTTCATATGACACTTATGACAAATTCTTTGATTCATTCGCATGTATGCACGTTGCTGTTGCACTGATAATGAAACGCCGACAAAAACTAGTTTTCTACACATTCTTTCTGCACGACTAATTCAGGTATATTTCTACACTCTAGCAGTACCTAAAAGACACGATGTAGTTAATTCGTATACACTAAACTTGTTTATCACCTGTGGTTTCTTTTTATAATGGGTGCAAAATTGGTGCCCACCGCACTGGTTAGTACACAAAGATTCTCTATTCATACGTATAAGTTTGCGCTCAAATAGCTTCCAAATATGATACATTTTTTGGCGTTATACTGCGGTGCACCACCATTCAGGGTCTGGAACGTTGATGATTTTACTAATGTGCTCAATTTAAGAAAATTTAACAGTCAGATGCTGTGAGGCAAGAAGATGGATGACGCAAGGGTTATCTATTCAGGAAACCAAGGTTGTCATGAGTTTTAACAAGACAGCAAATAAAAACACGTACGGTACTGGTCCTAGACCGTCACGGTCAGTCAGTTTTCATGTGCCGAGAACCATTTCGTGCCATGCTACATCTCGAAGTTTCTTCTTGTATTTTTCCTCCGACCATTTCAATGTCAAGATCAATGCTCTGGCCTCACTACTGAATAACAGTGGTGTGAGTAGTATTATGCGATCGCTCCTCCTCACTACACAGGTACAAATTGTACAGGATATACCATTCCAAAAGTATGACACAAAGCTCAGTTTTAACTACACTCTTTACAGGGATTGTTTGTTGTTTTCCAACAGGTTCGTATAAGCCCGCCCACCTGGCATCCTAGAAACTGGTCAGTCTACAGATCAACTCCAAATGGTTATTTGAATCATCCGTTGGAACAGTCCTACGGAATAATAACTAGTCAGTTCACACTATTAGAAACCGTGCTACAATAAAAAATTACGACTCAGTCGGTTAATCCCTTATGTTGTTAACAACCATAGAAAATAAAGTGTACAGAGAAAATGCGTCAAACTAGAGAGATACGGACAGACTTGTGATTTTCGCTCCGAGACGGATATTAAGAAACAGATGGCCTTAGTAAAACAAAAGTGGGCGAAAAATCAAAGTAATCGAAAATGTTCAGTGGAACGCCATTATCAAGAATATTATTTATTATGATCTCTACACAAATACTGGAAGCTGAACTGTGACTAGTATGGCTTGCTTGATCGATAAGTCTTCTTTCTCATTCGGTTTTAACTCTGTCAACAGCCAGGCTCCCTTTTGTTTTACATTCGTCACCGGTAAATTCAACAACGTCATTTGAAGTGTGCAGCTATGAAAATTGCCAGAAACCTTACTGAAGTTCGCTTTTCACCTGCAGTTCCGAGCCTGAAGTCTTGAGCAATTTAACGAAGTACTCATCTGAGATTCTTTGGTTTCTACCGAAAACTGTCTGGACAATTTTCCTCCGATTCAGCTAGAATCCACATAAGATGACTAAATAGACTAAAACTCCCGTTCAAGCCATCATCAGCCATCGAAATTCATCGTACAACTGCACCTGTGTGGATGGTGTAATTTGGTAATCTCATTTACTGCTGCCGTTAAGTCGACCGCAGATTAAGCATGTAATCATTTTTTGTAGATCAGTTGAACAGCTTAATTAGCTTTGAAGTCCATAAGATGAAATTATGACTTCATATCATTACGGCAATAACAATTATGTTATTCAGTTTCCTTAGCCAAGTGTTTAAGTCAGTTCCCAATATTGTTGCTATTGAGTTCACTTCACAAGTGGAACAAAACGGCGATGATCATCTCGTTTCCGAACGTGTTGCCATCTTGTTTCTCTTCATTACGAAGGACTCCAGTTCTTCAGCTTCTCCGTGACGCGACGGCAAAGTTGTGGTTCTTTCAAGACGACGTCCTCCTTCTTGAATCTTCTCCAGTTCAGAAAAAGCCTTCGAACTGAAAGCATACGAATACACTAATCCTGTTTACGTACTTTGTACACATTGCCCATCTAGCAGTCCTCTCCTTCAGACTATAAAAGACGTAATTTATTCTTCAGAAAGATTGTAAACATCTGGATCTTTTCCAGGGAGCCTGCAAATGGAAATCTCTTTCTCGATAAAAGTCTAAAAACCAACCAATGATTTTTAAACATTCAGCTTCTTCTAACTCAGTGGAAAGTTTGTTGGCCTCCCGTTGAAACGGTGGATTGAAAACAAATATGCGTTATCATAAAATTTTATTTAGATTTACAAAAATCCCTTTAGTTTGGGAAACTTTTCACCCTTCAAACACCTCAAGTGTATTTATCGTCAGCTTATTGTTATGGTGCAGGTGTGTCAAGCCTTGAAGTTTTGCTGTTTCCCAAGCTGTCGGATGATTCTTTGATCTTTCCGGAAAGATTGAAGCTAATCTTCTCTTTGAGACCAAGCTACTGTATGGTACGTTAATTTGTTGCAAGGCCGGTTCTACTTCAATGTGCTATGGTCTAACAGTGAAACTGGTTTGTAAGATTATGGGCAACGGTGGCTGCAAATTAGGTCATTGATGACTAACCATACTTTTTTTAATCTGATCACGAAACGTTCAACTATTTTCTTGATGACGACACTGTGTAGCTAACTAATAAAGTTTAACTTCGCATAATCATACTGGGAAGCTAAGGTTCTGAATATCATTAGGAATCTCATGTATTTTGCTGTTTACAGTGACGGAAGTGCTTTACACGCATCTAACTGATATGGAAGACTGAGACCAGTGACAGTGACACAGTGAACTGGTGTATGAACATAAAGGAGCACTGCAATACTGCAATATGTTATTTATTACCCTGAACAACTGAGACAGATTGATGGTTCTTACAGAATGATAACACTGAGTCCTATCGGCCGAGTTCAGTCAAACAATACAAATTGAAGCATAGAATTCGCTTTACTCTGTAGTCTGCGTTTTCATCAAAACTTAACACCAGTGAATATTTGAATCGAAAGATATAGCAGTGATAGTTCCGCTCTGATCACAGTGACCAGAAGTGACCTCTGTACAACATCTTTAAACCCCAATATCCATCTCATGAAATAGTTGAAAGTAGGGTGATAAGCAGATGGGTGAATCCAGTTGGCTACTTTAATGAGTTCAGATAGAATCGTGAAATGGCACAAAGCATGTGATATTCTCGGGAATAATAGTTAGTACTTTCCGATCACACATGAACACGTGACTAATTTGATGTATCACAACGAATTTACACAGCGAATTTGAAGGGTAGAGAGGAAAACACCTGAAGAAGTACGGCGACCAGTAGCCTGTACCAAGGGAATGAGATACACATTTAAAATAGTTGGAATACGAGAAGTGGTAGATGCAAGGGTTTCTTATTGACTTGTAAGTACCAAATTTACTACAACATAGATTAGTTTTTTATAGCAAACTATTCAAGGGATTGATATTCAGTACGCGGGTTAAGTCACTAAATCCAGAGAAGGGTCACGTTCATGAACAGCTGCTTCTGAACACAGAGAGCTGACGTCAGATGATTGATTTCGATCGCTTCGTGATTCTGAATGCACACGCTGGATCGATAGCGCGACCAGTGGTCAAAAAGGGTTTAGCGACTGATGACCACTGGTCACGCTATCGATCCAGCTTGCGCATTCAGAATCCTGTTACGTCATTCCAATTGAAGATTTCTGAGGTTTGTTGAAGCGATCGCAAACAACCGACTCATGCCAGCTGCCTGTGTTCAGAAACAGCTATTCGTGAACCTGACACTTCACTGGGCGTGACCTATCTTAACCCGCTATCGATTATCGACCCCCTGAATTGTTTGTTATAATATAATCAGTCCATGTTATTGTAAATTTGGTACTGACGCGTCAATAAAAAATGGTTGCATCCAACAGTTCTAGTACTATGATTGTTTTATTCAAACTTCTGGAGGGAACCAATTATTTCACATTTAAAATAGTCAGTTGTGAGTACCTTCGCGATGCTAGTTCCGAGGTTCGCACACCCAAGGTTTCCCCAGAATTATATTAACACGAATCGGAAGTCTCAGTGAGAAAACAGTGAATCTGCAAACAAACTTTATTTATTTCTTTATTTATTTACCGTTCACAAGCGGACTTCAACGTAAAGAATAAGGGCGCTAGGGAAATGGACGTGAGAGAACCTTCAG
>LUCH01001581.1:45804-62976 GCA_013368495.1 Paragonimus heterotremus
TAAGCTTTCTACACTTCCGAGTCGTAAACATAACTAATTTCTTCGTTAAATCGCAGTGAGTTAAGACCAAAAGAGTAATAAGTTTCCCAGCGTTTCAACAGTCTCAGAGTGCCATTATAAAGCGACTCAGATCAGAAAATTTATACTGTACAGGCTTCATATGAGGCAGTATTCGAATGGCACGTGCTAGTGTGTTTGACATGCGGTGTGTAGAAAGCTTACCAGTAGGATGAATGAGCTTACGTCTCGTGAGCTTGCATATCGTGAACAAACATGAGAAACTTCGCCGCATCCTCTCTGAGTACGCTATTTCTGTTAGATAATACTTTAGAATGGCTGGTAATGCAACCTAAAGATCCAGTTTCTATGATCGACAAGACAGACCGTGTTTATGACATCAAATGCAGTACCAGCTACATTATGGAGACATGGAGACAACTGAAAGTGCGTGTTGCCGAACACAGGAGACGCACAATTTTTTCTCCTAAAGACGCACATCAACTTCAGAAGCTAGAGAAGGATTCAGCCATCGCACTACATACACTGTCAGACAATCACAACACAGGTTTTGATAAAGCTCGAGTGATTCACAAGGGTATGCCTTCCCATGAGGAGCACTGCTGAGCTGAAGCTCTCACTATTTACACATAATACGCTTGTGTTTATCGCGATGAAAGCACACCCCTGTCTACAGTGTCGCGTGGATTGATAAACACCAGACACAGACGAACATTATCTACATCAGTCTTACCCCCACCTAATGGGTAAAAAATTCAACCAACCAATTCAAGTGCAGCGTACACTGACATAACCACGGCAAATCCCACGTGACTTCTGTTCCTTTGCCAGTGTGATTTCGTTTGCAACACTCCTGAGGAAGGCCACCCGAGGTGGTTGGAATTTAGAGTATTACAACTTGCTCATAACGTTGTGTTATTCTCAATCCACTTGTCAGCAGCATGTTAAACACGACGCCCAAACTGATTGACTCCATTCGTACCCAATTTCGTACGGATATCTTACGACCTTACATCTCATCTGAGGCCACAACATGAAGACCTCAGGTATGAACAGGGATAGACAGATATTGTGTTCCTGTGTGTGTGTGTGCACGAGTGCGTTTGATATGCATGTGTCTAGAATGTTCAGGATAGGGTGAGTGACGAAGATGCTGCAGACATTTTCCACGTGGTTGTCCACTCAGTCAGCCAGCTCAAACCACCCACAGTTTCAGTCTGTATGTGAAGGTTGTCTGAGCAATTACACAACTCGCTGAACATGCCTGCAAGCGTCGTCTTATATACCTTAGAACTTCGTTGTCGAAGCTATTGAGCAACGTGAGTCACATCCATAGCGTAGAAACACCTTTCAAGGTTACTCTTCGTTTAACAAAGAAGCGATCACAAACAGTCCGTCAACAACTTCACGATGTCTGATGATGACTACGTCAGCATCAACCAAAAACATTTCGTTTGAGTATCACGCCTGCTATGGTCTTCAACTATCCATTCAACAAGCTGCTACTTATGTCATGACAAAAGATTGCTTTATGAACTTCACGGTGAGAATATTCAACAACTGCGCTAATTCAGAACGGTCTGTTCAATCTTATAGACGATTATTCTACAAAAATGTTGGCCTTAATAAAAGATCTTGCCGGGTACCGGTTAGTAAAAGAACCACAGACACAGATAATGGCATCCATGGATTGAAAAACAGGGACCTAGTTGTGAACGTCGACACGTGTTTAGAAATATCAGAAAGAATGGGACGATCGAAACTCGACATTTTGGTGCAACCCAACTGTAGGCTGTAGACTGCTGAGATACAGCGAAATCAATCAGACCGAGATGAGGTTTATCGTCGCTGTTAACAAGGAAGAGGTTTTAAGTCTTTGGCAGGAAGTCGCAGGAAAATGACCGAAGAACAGTACAACCGTTTGGGAAATACATTCGCAATCAACAAACGGAAATAAAATTACGTGGGGTTCGAAACGTTTACTATTGACTTAAAATGCGTTTTCTCACGTATGCGGTAATCTTGTTGAGGTAAATAGACTGTATCGACTTGTGGTTCAGGGCAACACTTCAACACTTGGACTAGGACGAACACACAGTTGATTGCAACAGTCGCTTTCCCACAAACTTAATTAACCCCATTCAAATGCAGTGCTATACTCTAGTATCGATCTTGTTAAACCTATTCAGTGAAATGTACCTTTGCTGTGACAAGGACTTAACCTCCGACAAGGTTTTCGTAAATCAACCGTATTGACTATTTCGTCAATGATCTCACATTAGGCGCGATTGAATCATCAGGTGCAAACGTTCAGCAGCATGTGTTTGTCAATAATGTTTAGACTACCGAATAGCTTCCAGAAGCTTCCAGTAGCTCTTCGGTTGACTCTAATCCAGAAAAAAACATCACTCACAGCCGATCACTGTTGCATTCTCAGTGACTTTTCCATCTGGTTGCTTCTGAAAACAAGCTCTATGTTTGAACAGTTTTTCATGCGCAGTTTTAAAGCAAGATGCTACAAAGTCAACTTTCGCTGCATCGATTGATAAGTAGCATGTGTTAGACTAACTAGCAATTTTGGAACGGTCATTCTACAGGGTGAGTGAACAGTTCCGAATGCTGTATACCAGGAGTGACATCATCTGCACATTTTAGTACAAACGACTTTTCTAACAGTCGATATAAGGCTCACTTCGAAAAAAGGAAACTGGAGAACTCTCAAATTAGTAATTGGAGAGGAGTACTCATGGCCATTTAATCGATATAAAGATAATCGCTTGGCAATATATTAAAAGATTGTTGAAAGTCATATTGCTTGATAAGTCAAAACAAACTCACTTTTTGCTGATACAGTAAAAAGCGCTGTTACAATCGAGGCGGCAGAAACGGATTGCTTTATATTTGCTATTCAAGAATGACAAAATGGAATGGACAAGACTGAACAACGCAATGACAGTGAACCGGGACTGGAAATAGGCAAACTGGTGTAGATCGCTTCTTTTATTCTGTGATGGTTATTTTTAGTCTGATTAAGTCACATTAAATCATACTGAGCCGAAACTGTGACAGATGGTATGCAGTTTTGGAATCAGGTTTAAGCTTGGTAGTTACGCATCGACAGTTGTAGATTCATTTTGCGTGGTATCCGTGTTAACAGAGTAGGTTTCAGGTAAAAGCGAACACTTTTAGTTAAGTAGTAATCAGTTGGGGATTTTGGTTGATAAAAACCAAGAAACGTTCACACTTGATTTCAGGTTTCAATTTTACACACAGTTTTCATCCAGTCCCTTGAAAATAAGAGCTAGACTGGAACTGCTTTTATGATAGAGCTAGCCGGTATTTCGCCTTATTTCCACAACTCCTATTTAAACTCTTGCAAAGGTGTTGACGGTTTCCTCCACTGGTTTTGTATTACGCAAGATTTTGTATTGGTCCAAAAAGAAAGTACTGGTAGCAATTATCCGCAAAGCTTATTGAAAATTTTATTAAGCCACTTCGTTCAGACAACTCGTAACCGGGGTAATAAAACAAATGTGGATGAAGTTTTCAGATCCTTTTCGGGTTAATAACCTGGTAATATTTGAGCTACGCAATTTGGTTAATTTCTGATCAACTCCGTTTATCAATAAGGCTGCGGCCAAATTAGTGGAAGTCAAACGTAATAGTAATATTTTGACATTTCCAACTTTATATTTCCATTGATATGTGGCTTGTAAACACTCAGTTGGTATGACTGGACACAATCTGGTCGGTTTACACTCAAAAATACTTGATAACGGTTAGTGCCATCCTTGCTGAGACCAACTAGGTAGAGATTAGGAACGCAAGGTTGAAAGTTGGTCACAAAATTTTGACATGTGGGTAAACGTCACCTTCTTGGTGTCTCTGAGAGAGCGGTCCGTTCTGGGTGGAAGACTTTTAATATCATTATGCCCTGTCGACGTGAGTACAACACATTCTACAGGACAAATTTATTCTGGAAAACCTTCAAAATAGGCATTCGCTCATTGGTGTTAGGGGGACCTTTTCAACCCGATACTCACTACATCAAACTGATACAAACATTTAAGGATTTGTTTTACGGAATGCCTCTCTCTGAGCATTCCCATGACAGTTACATTTTCCTTACTAAAGCATGGAAGGATCACTATAGCTATTCCGCCCAGCTCCTAGAAAAGAGCAACATACTTGCTCTCAATTCGTCGCATGACGTTTACTGTCATAAAACGGCATAATTATACGAGTTTAACTTTAATCTTGCTTTGTGGTATCCTGTAATCCTGACAGTAGATGATTGCACACAGTTTATTGGAAAGTCTGGAAAGTCTACGGGAATGCGACAGCTGCGATAAATTGTGGGTGATGTTCAACTTGAAATAAACCAAATACCCTACTACTCACCAGTAACTACGATTATTCCCGACAATCAAAAGTTCCTCAGCCTGCTGTACGCTGAATTTACATGGATTATTCAATGATGAATGTTGCTCATAAGACTCGTAGCTTGAAAAACGTGGAGGTGCTGCGTTTTTGGGTAATTATCATACATGTGTCGGGCAATAGGGAGTAGACTATGATTACAATGACTGGAAGTAAACAGGGTGTTTCACTACGACTGTGAAAGAATTGTCTGAATTTTCAAACTAACATGAATTATTTGCACTCAGTGTCACAATGTTTTGGCGTGACATTTGAATCAGCTCAACGTGATCAACTTGAATCAACTTGAATCAACTTTGTTTGTAGGAGATGCCAAACCGAAGACATTAACGAAACAAACAGTTCAACATTTTGTCATTCTACTCCCTTTTACAGGAATGGCTACAACGATATGACACAAATAATGACAAAAGAATCAGCCTGGACGAATTCTGCGCCGGATTGGGTTTGAATGGTGACGAAATGTACGTATGTGTAAAAGATTTTTGAATCAATATAAGACAGTCCTATCTGTACTGAAAACAGCTCAATAGCTGCATTAGTTTAAGGTCACTTAGGGAAACACAACATGATTTTTAGGAATTGAAAAGCTGGTGAATGGACCGTTAGTGGTTGAGCCATAAAAAATAAAAACACAGAGAAATGGCTTCCAATTTATATAATTCTTAATCTGTAGGTGATGTGCTTTCGGGAAATCAGTTGGTAGGTCTACAGTTCCATTGCTTGTCTGCACTGTGATGACTACATGAGTGATTAGATATTATCTGTCACCAGAGTTTACCACCAATATGGATAAGGTATGCAAATCAGAGTGAAATCACTGAAGAACCACACTCATTACCGATTTGTGCATACCACTTCGGGTGATGTTGTTCATTCCTCACATGAATGTCAGTGTCTCAGTTGCCACGACAACCAAACACGTTTCTACAATCACCCGCTGATTTTTCACATACTTATCACTAAGGTGCAATAAGTTTTGTCAACCGATTCATCAAAAGCAGTTGCTTCTATCACGTGATGAATGAGGCTAGTAGCGACCTCCTGTTTTGAAGTAGAGCTAACGATAAAATTACCATAGTAATAGGCGCAACGTTTTCATCCAGTGAAAGCGATTAGGCAGTTTCAATGTATAGAAATGAAATAGTGCTTCATCATCCCCTGTAGATGCATAAAGTCCTCAAGGACAACAACTTGGGAAATTTACTGGCTGAATTCAAAATCATTTCGCAGAGACTACACGTTGATTATGTGGGAGTATACTTTGTGTAAGAAATGAACCGAGTGATTTCTATCACTCAGCGGGCACACGTACTCATCGATAAAGCAACTAATAACAACCAATAATCATCAGCTGCTGGACTAATACAAGATGAGAAAGAAGACACGGATTTTGCTGTCATTTCGCTGAAATTTTATGTGCAAATGCTCTCAAATAAGTAACCCTTGTCCAAACGTATGAACGGCTTTCATTCTTCTAGTAATCGAGCTTCCTGCTTCCTTTATTTCTCACTGCCTGACTGAATATCACCCCTCCAGCATATAATATAGCCAGGAAAGAAGGGGGTAATTAGTATAAAAAAAAAGCTATGAAAAAAGTGTTTTCGTTGTAAGACGATTTATTTATAATTACAGTTCATTTTTGTTAAGTAATATCAGTTACTTTTAGCCGGACAACACTAATAGCATGTTCTTGTAGCAACCTTGGTTAACTAAAACAGCTAACTGTGTAATGCAGCCGGATCAAAACATTTCTTACTGTCGCCGCGCAGGTTGGAGTTTAAAAGTTTACCGAATCAGTATAACCTAGTGTTGCGAGAATGTTCATGTTATCGTTAAATTGTCCGCCTTAGACTATCCACTCACGCATCCCTCCTTTCAGTCTACTCTACACATTCCAATCCATCTTTGACGGTCAGCATACCTAGCTCAGTAGAAAGAAGGTGAGTCGATTGGAGTGGTTATCAGATGAATGAGCGGTATTCATTGGAAATTGTTGACTCCGTAAATTTCGAGAGGCGGACACTAACAGCGTTCATCGTCCAGTCTGGAAGGGTAGATATTCAACAAGAGCAAGTGCTAACGTGCAGTGAGTTGTGCCCGGAGGCCGGGCCAATTCATGTTGCGTTCACGTCAGTTAATAGATTAGTCGCCCGCTGTAATCACCCAACAGTAAATTTTGATATGATCACAACTATCATATCAAGATGATTTCATTTGAAGGCGACGGCGTTGAGTTTCACTCTTCTCAAAGTAGATCATTAGAGCACACTCTCCTCCTCACCGAGGTTCGACAGTCTGGTTTTTATGTCTGCACTGTCAAAGTAGTGAAGCATTTATAGCCGCGTGTAACGTCATGGAATCGAATCTTCATAGTTAAAAATTCGGACCTAATTGCTCGTGGAAAATTCCCAGATTTCTTAATTCCCTTCAGAGAAGGTTTCTTAAATATCCTGTTTATTCCTATGAGTAACCATGCTACAAGAATGTTTGAGTCAGGTTGAAACATTGCGTATATCTGAACTTACCTCACTGAGCCGCTGTACATTTTGTAAGCTACAGACTTAAACCAGTGAGCTTTTCACTGATGACAATCAGTCCAGCAAGTACTCACTTCGATCTTGTATGCAGTTGATTGTAATCTTTAAGCCAGTAATTGGCCCCGGCGTCCACCAGCGAAGTGATGAATAGCTGTTTCTACCTAGTGGGGCCTCCTCAGTCTTATATTTGTCCAGGGATCAAACTCGCGATCTCTGGACATTTATCAAAACGGTAGTACACTATCCAACCAGCAGAAGACCTGACTGGGTCTAAACAGTTGGACGTCACGTCGCTGGTGGTTACTGGAGCCAAATGTTTGTAAGACTGTTTGCATAAACCATTGCTAGATCATTTGGAAGCTGGATATTTTTAGACTGAAGTCTCGATTACCACGAGTTACATGCTGATCAGAGTTTGACACTACTTCCACAGTCAGCTACAACTTAGCGACCATCCCTTTCCTAAAAAGCGACGGATTTCAGATTCGTCTACGTCAGGACTGATCAGCAGTGCACATATTTTTCAGCAACGAGCGTTGAACTCCGGTATCTGTTGGTTAGACGAGGTTGTTGATTTGTATCCGAGTAAGCATCCTGTTAAACTACACCCCGTTCAAAACAGAGGGTGGAATTTTGAAGAAAAAAGTGTCAATAAGAATGTTGTTATGTGATGATTTCTAGATGAATAGGCTGAAAAATGCACTCAGAAACTGCTGCTGACATTCGATTCAGAAGATACTCATTTGTAAGAATGTCTAGCCTTCGGTTGGACTGGAATCAGAAGCAGAAGCGGAGAGTCGAGATGCAGTGACGCTATACCAGTTGAACTACTAAGTCACGTTGAGAACAAGGAAACTTCGTAATTATACTCAGTTACCACGCCACTCCAATATGTCATATGGAATCCATCAAATAATCCAGGAAAGTGATCGTCAAACAGAACTTCTTAACCAACCTACGCTGGAAGGTACCAGTGCCACTGCTGAGTCTTAACGGTGTGTTGGCGATAGCTCAGCGGATCAGTTAATCTGAACGAGACCTAATTGTGTATGAAAATGTTATGACCCTCTGTTGGGAAGCTTTAGTTTGTAATGATTTAAATTCCCAACTACTCAACAGACTTGTTGCATTGACCAGCGTATTAATATGATTCATGCCTGCCGGATCCATCATTTTAACTTACATCTTGAGCAGTTTCATTCTTATTTGACCTCAAAGCAGAAGTGGTAGGTTTCTAATTACAGTGAACCTCTACCACGTGGCCTCCACTAAACAAATACCCCAATTTTCAGACTGATCACCCATACACATTTTTAAACGAGCAATCCTATACACTACAAATCTCCGGTGTTAATCCCAGAAAACAAGAACCATTGGTAAGAATCCTAAATTTCCAGTCACCGAGTTTATTTTCAACGTTTAATCAGATTGGCGTGGTCAGCTCTTTATGCAGGCATATAACAACACAGACCTGATCAGATTATTCTGTCGTGACCACACTCTGCTGTAAGTGCATGTGTACGCTGCATAGCAGCTTTTCGACAGCTTGTTCTCCACATACAGAGCTTACTGTTCAAATAACACAAAGAGAATAGTAGTTCGCCCTCCCGACTGACTTGACGCCACACAACATCCGGCCACGAACAAAACTTCATCGCCCAACCCACTCTTGCTTTCTTGTGCCCTTCAGAGGCGACCGAGCACAAGTCCTCTACTATCAGGATATCGTCGTAATGCGTTTAGGCGTGCCAAAAAATTACTAAGCTTACTTCCAGAATGTCATAAAAAGGCCATCATTTTGTTATGATCATATAATACTGATTTATTCTACCAGTGGCCCCCTTCTGGGTGGAGAATCTTTGCGAGAGCGTGTAAAACTGTCTTGGTCCTACCAACATGTTATTCACGGACTTACAGGTTTTTGTCAGATGTTACCTTAAATTTTACTCAGACTCACCCCTTTTCTGAGTTCCACGGGCCAAGGACTCCACAAAATCGATGTCGGTTTGTTATTGCCGTTATTGCACAAAATTAAAAGGGTACGTCTTCACCTTGTTCAGCATGAATTGCGTATAGGTCATATGGTGCGATTGCATCATTTCATACGTTGTTCATAGCCTAACTATACGGATCTGACTTAACATGGAGACCATACTTAGCGAACTTTTGTTATTTGGTCTATGGAACACCACCCAGCTTGGCTCAACGGTTGAATAACGAAATCTGTCAACAACGCCATACTATCACACCTGGTGGATTCTAATCATTATGTTAATGTGACGGATGTATTTCGTCCAATCTACCGAGTTAAGGTCATCCAGTCGAGGACGGTGGGGCATAGGATTTTGTCCACAGCAGAAGCTATTGGAATTCGCCTGTTTAACCCACCCCTGTGCGTACAGAAACGTTTTGTTCAGACTTTGGATTTGCCTTGGCCATCCCCCCACCCAGTTAGCTTGTCAAGAACTACAGTTCAAGTAGGTACTTGATGCAGTGTGACATTGAGTTGACTGACTTCATAAACCACTTGTCCATGTTTACCTCCTTCATGATTCCCCTGTAAAATGTGTTGTAAATGTTACGTATTTAGCCTGATGATGGAACACTGAAAACGAGCTTGTTCGCTACACAGTATTTTTCCTGACTATGGTGTTTTGTTTGAATTCTAGGCTTCATATGTATGAAGCACTGCTAATTGTGTTAACCTGAGGTGGCGATTTTCTGTTTTAATATATTGACTCAGACCACTCTAACAGCTTGCTGAAGAAATATCGTGCATAGTATGCCTTGATCTATTATAATTATCAAATGACAGCAATGGAATTCAAGTTGTGTCACTAGATAACTAGAGTCTAGCATAGTTTAGTTCTGCAGGTATGTGTCATTGTGTCTAAATGTCAACCACGCCGATTAACTTTTGTCAGTGACCACGGATTACAATCGAACGAAACGGATTGCAACGCTCCTGTCTGACGTTCATTTGAAGTAGACAAAATCGATTCCGTTAGTCCGTGGTTATTTTTAAATATTCAGAGTCCTATGGCAGAGTCAATTTTCATGGGCATCTTGTAATGAATCAGTCAGTCGAGTCCCGTTGCTCATACAGAGACTGCTCTTAGCAGTCCTGTTGTGGTTCATTTGGTTATCTCCTGATCGCTTAACCCGTTGGCATCGCTTAGGGTGGAACACTCATGAGTTTCCACTTGAATACCTGCCTCCGTAACGATAATCTTGAAAAAGGTTTAGAGCTTCACCGTAATAACTACTTGACATTCTGAAACGGGTTCCATTCAAGGTCAGTTCACACTATGTTCAGTTACGCTAAGGATTAAATTCAGGCTAAGTAACTCTCACATTATAATTGCTCACCGGATTTTTATGGATTTACGTTTACAGGAATGTGGAAAAGGTAGAGCGGGACGTAAAAAGTATGAGTCATTGTCCCAAAGTGGATCCAAGCATAACGGTAATCGATTTCACCATGTCCATATCAAAACAAGCTCAAGTGACAGACAAATTTCTTGAATTAACCAAAGAGGTCTCCAGTGATCCGAAACAAATGGGTACAGTGGCATCCAAACTGAAAAGATTTCTGGAAGAACATTACGGTAAAGTTTGGCAAGTGGTCATACTGTCTGGATCTTATTGGATCAACTATTCCCATGCACCGTTACTCTCTATGCATTTTCAATACGGCCCGTTTATTTGTATTGTGTGGCGAACCACAGTCAATTGATGGTTTTGTAAAAGAACACCAGTTTGTTTTTTTCGGATTGTTCGAATCTATTGCAGACAAAGTATCACGTTTAGTGTTAACAGTTGTTGAGTATTTATTGTTTGTAATATATCTCACTGTTATTGCAAATTTAAAAACATTCCACAAGTGCCGTTACTTTCTCCTTTTCTTGTACCGAAACTTTTTCAATTTCATGTCATTGATCTTTAAAACCAATCAAAAAAGAAAGACATTAACTGTCATCCTCAACAAAATGGATCATGAAAGGTGACATTAATTGTTTCACTGTGGAAGAAATTGATAGAATAAATAAATAAATAAATAAATAAATAACTAATACCCATTATACATGTTAATTCACATAAGGAACACAGCCGAATACAGACAAATGAACGTGCTAATTTCCACTGAAAAATTTCTACTCACAAGTGATACATGACAATAAATATTTTTCACTAGTTTCTGTTGTATCAAAAATGAGATAACAGAATAAAGTACCAGTGAGTAAGGCAAACAGCAAGCATGTAAGACTCCCTGTTTTGCGAAGGACTTAGAAATTCTCTTAGGCAAAGCAGCGAGATGGACAGTCGCAAAAGAACAAGTAATATGCAATATCGCTGTTTACATCATTCCCTCAAGCGACGGGTTTGTTCAACGGGTGTGAAACCCACCAGTATGCTAATGATCTCTTGTGAACAGATGTGAGCGATTGCTATACTGCGAACATAGTAACATCTCGTCGTTTATTTTTGACCGGACCGTAACCGGTGAAGAGCAGACGATCGCTTAATTGTTGACCGTTTTTTAGCAAGTATGTCTTGCATACGACGACGCGAGTTATTTTCGATGGAGATGACAACCAAGGAAAACCTTTCTGTTCCGTATGACTTTTAGGCTACGTGTGTCAGAATGTATGAACTTCAATAAACCGAAGTACAGTCGTGTGGATTGTGATCATAAATGGCAATTCTTACGCGTAATGTTCCAATTAACGGCTTTACAGAAGAGCTAATACCTGTTATATTCTAGACGCCTGGTCGATAGTCAACCAGGGCATAATGATGGTGTCTTCCCAGTTTCTTGTGTGACTTCCTTAAGCAATGAATTTGGTCTGCACGTTATAACGTTTGCTGAAGGATTATGAGAAACGATTATCATATGCTTAACTACCCTCACACAAAAGAAGTGTGCAGTCTCGTAACGAGTGAATTGAAGTCGGTTGTCAATAACAATCTTCACAGGTGATCCAAAACTGAACACGTGTCTGAGCCATCGCATGTCACAGATCGAAGGTAGCCTGTTCCCAGTGTGTGTCTCGGACCATTTAAAATGGAAGCAAGTGGCAATCAGCGTATTATTGTGGCTTGTTTGGGCTGACTTTAAAAAAGCACGAAATGTATGTCTGTCCTTTGGGCATGTGTTGGTTTCCACTGGCGCTGAAGTAAAACGAAAACGAATAAGCGGAAACTAACATAACTGACAACTGTTTACAAATCTTCCTCACATGATGGCACGCTTCTTAACTGAAAATATAAGTACACCAAGAAGAATATATACAAATAAGTGCATGTTTTATCTACATACTGTAAACAACCGAACAGTGAAGGACATCAATATTCAGTCCACATTCACGAGTAAACGTTGATATATAAAGACAGATATTTATGAATGGTATCCACATTGTTTCGTATAATCTTAGGAATGGAAGAGGAATATTCTAATACGGAACAGACCGAACTGTGAGACATCCGGGCTCTGGTTGGATTCGAACCAGCGACAGAGGCAGCATGCCTAAACACGCCATGTACCCTGCCGGTTGAGTTAGAAAACGACGCTGAGAGCTCGGAAATTTCACATTTAAACTCTGTTATCCATCAGTCATTTGGCGGATTCCATATGAGACTGTGGAACAGGTGAATAACAGATTCCAAGTAAGAATTTTTCTAGCTCCTGGAGTAACTTTGACACACCACGCGACAAGCTACCAATTTGTATTGGCTTCTAGTATAAATGGCCGAAGTAAGTATGCCGCGATCCAGGATGTTCATCCCTAAACACACTACAACCGGCAATGCGTTTAAAATACTCGGGCGCTGGTTAGGTGTGTGTATGTAAACTTCACATCCAATAAGAGTGATGTTTAACATTTGAACTCAAGTAGGAATCTGGAATTCCAACGGCTAATGAATTGATATGCAAATTCAAAGACTTTGCTGGGTTGATGAGATAAATTTCAGCGTGTGCTGTACCGGTTCGATAGGACGTTAATTAAATGGAACCATAGTATGCACCTTTGCGACAAATACCGAAGTCATATCCTTCATTTAATTGAAGCTGTGACGTGCAAAACTCGATATTGGGCTATACGACGAAAAGTCGAGCATACAGCGAAAACGATTAAAAAGGATGTTTGTGAACTATTCTAGATCAGACGGAGATCGGTATATTTATATCAGAGGTTGTTCTGATGTACGACAATGTATCGTATCCGAATGATCTTAAGAGTGTGTTTACTAAAGAGTTACGTAATGCGCGATAACTGTTAAAATCGGCGTCTTATTCACAAGTGACCCTCAAAATATGTTGATAAAACAAGAATGGTGAGTGCAGGTCCTGAAACGAATAGTCACTTCTGCTATGTATGAGGTCATTGATGACCATTGCGTTAGCTTTGCTGGTCATGGACACCGATGCTGTATGTAAACATGAACGATGAAACTGTGGTTTAGTGCACAGCGCACTAAGTCGTTCTCCCCAGGTACGAATTAACCAGACGCGAAATACAAAAAGCCGTTGAGAGAAAAGACCAAATATTTATTGCACGAAATATACAGATGGTCTCTTATTGCGCTAGAAATGGCACAGACACATAAGTCAGCTAGAGAGGCTAGAGACCAGCCCTCGACGAGCGATTAAACCGGAAGTTTATGTGACACGTGTGCGTTCGGGTTCGCGCCGTAGTCACATAGCATGCAGACAAACAGTCGGACAACATGCATCATGCGGACTTTCTTTATAGCCTGGGTACAACATGTAACTATGAGTTTTGGAACTATTTTACACATCATACCGCAGGCAGGTCAGTGAAATCTCCAGATCGCTACAGTGTTGTCACATCCACAACTCCTCAAGTTCTCGATGAATGCCCATCGCTGTATTCAAGAAAACCCTGAAATGGTTTAAACTTATTTACTGGCTGCTACTCCTGATGAGGTTAACGCGCGGCCTATGAATATGTTAAAATTACCTCCTTTTTTCACTTGAATGCCTGACAGCAAATTTGTTACCCGCTCACTTTATCCACTTTGATGTTTTACCGTCGTGACTGAGGAGATTGATTGAACGATGGGCGTATCTGCCTTTCAATGGTTTAAAAACTCCGTCGATGATGTTCGGCAAATTCTGAGTACCAACTGTTCAACTGTACCTGGAGATTTCATCCCAAAATGGCACCAGATTCACAGTGTATTAGGTTCCACGCAATCCAGAATGACAACTATTTTCAGCGGTGTAAAAAGAAGACATGTTGCAATATGTTAACATTTCGTTTACTCTCACAAGTCGCACACGTATAACACGCAGGTCATATATGACAAACAGTTGGAGGTACACACGGTATGGACACGCACACATTCACACCAGGTATTATATCATCACTACCACGCCACGATGGGTTTCTTCAACCAGTTTTGTGTACATAGCTCCGGCCGGTGAGTTCTGATCAAAACAGCTTCGTTAAAGGCCAGTTGCTTCGGATTCTGATTGCTTAACGGTATTTTAAATGAGCCACTTGAATGAGTAAACTGATAACCTGTAACCATGAGCCGTCTGGTAATCGATGATGTGGGATTTCGAGCAAATTATTAGCCGGTTTGAGATTATTGTCAAATAAGATGTGCTGATAGCTTCGGAACGTCCTGTTTTACTTGCTGAGATAGTTGCCGATCTGTCCTGCCTATGTAGATGTCAATGTAACTGCAAGTGAACTAGTAGGCAACGTGAGATACAGAACAGTTGGACGAACCGCGTTAGAGATTCTGACGAACTGGTCCTTTGGTGATTTGAACTAAGCGTAACTGGGCAACCGCACACGTACGGCAAAGGGCGGATTTTAATTTGTGCTAGATATCGTTTGCTAGACGACTTCCTCCGAAGTATGAAGCTAGAAATATATCTTTCCTCTGAGCCACTTGAACTGGCTGGTTGGACTTTTTTTAATCATGTTGAGTTTCTATTACCTTTTCAGAATATTCACTTGCCGGTGAAGTTTTTCTTAGCATTTTTTGTTTTATCTGCACGTTATCAAGAGTGTAAATATGCCTGGCTCAGTGAAGTAGGATCTTGACTATATTAAGGCTTGTATGCTATTGGAGCAAAGGTATGGAAGACATTGTCTGCCCTATGTTGCTTTGTAATGGACCCACCGCTACAGTGTCCCATCCTTAAACTTAGTGATGTGTATATCTACGAAAGCTAGGCTGCCGTTTGATTCAGTTTCGTGAGCCGAAAACAGATTCGGATAGATAGGAGTAAGAAGGTTAAAAATTTAATTAAAATGATCGGTACTGATAAAAATCAAAATTTTATCAGCATATCGTTTGCACAGTAAGGCTCTGACATGTCATCCTATCATTCCCAAGAAGCTGTCGGCTAATGTTTGGCCTAACAGACCAGTTATAGCCACTCTACTAACCTGCCTGTAAGGAAGTCTCTTGTCGGGTCATCCATCGGGTTGGCTTGACGATGATGGCATAATATTTGACGTGAATGTATGTGTCCGTTCCTTGTCTTCCCTTAATTGCCTGTCGTACATGACCTGTGTGTTCTATGTGTGCGGCTGATGACAGTAAACAAAACGTTAACATGTCGCAATACATATCTTCCTGCTGTTGACGGAAACCCAATGTTCCAAAATATTTTCTTATTCATTGTGTTGTATTTGGCATAAAGATAACACACCGAAAAACAACTTGTTCATTATGTTTTGACTAAGTGACCAGGTGGTATTGACCCCCCTCTTACAAAGCTCCCGCCTAGTCGACAGTGGGAACAATGTGTACATACCTAAAGGTGAAGTGAGTCGATTGACAGAGCCATGAGCTACTCAGTTTCTGATATGGGCTGGTTAGTTGATACAGAATGAAAGAACAAACAAGGACGTTCAACCTTGAAACAAACAGAGCGAATTTGTTGGCAAAACAAATGTTGAGGAACTTAACCGAATTATCGCCATCTTCAGCATCTGCAGATACATCAAAGACATGGATTTAGTACTTATCAAATGAAACGGTGTCAAAATTCCAGAAAACTTAGCTTATGCGATGCTTCTATCTCAGTCATAAAGATTTACAATATGTTGACTTCCTAGCCACATTAGAATGAGTTATAGAAACCAAAACATTGTGACTGTGATATAAGAAGACGTCAGATGGGAAATCCTTACAACAGTTAACAGAAAAGAAGCGAGCATATTAAACAAAACGGACACAGGCTAAGTCGATCAACTCGGAGGACAATGTAACACTAACAACATCCTATCGAGACCAACTGACTAGCAGCAGTGATGTTACTAATCACTTCTGTCACCTGAGAATCTGGCAGAACGAATGATCTAGAATTATTTGATTGTTTTCACTTCCCCACATGGCTGCATTTCCAACTTGAATAGAAGAAGACCTGAGCATCATCGTCCGTCAGATGGCATTCACTAGTTAGACCACGGAAAATCTGAATATGCATAGCAGGCAATTATCATACAGAGCAGTCAAGACAGAGAGCCACTCAAACGTGAAACTATATATGGCAGCTATGTGGTTAAAGCGAATTAATTTATAAAGGCTTCAATAGGTAACTGAACAGATAATGTCCAGACAGAGTTTAAACGTACAGTCATTCGATCGTACAGTTGCAACCGGGTTGGCTAACTGGAATAACGATTCGAATAGCCCCATGAGTTCATTAGAAGTGAAAAAGCGTTTTGGCGAACAGTCTGTTTTCGGTTATTCATCATCGGGCCAATTACATAACATTTTATATCATCATAGCAGGCAGCTCGGCAAAACTTCGAAGACCGATTACAAACTCATTTTCGTGACCGTTTGATCACTGGAATACGTATGCTTGATCTGCAATAGAAGTGTTTACTGCTTCCGAATCCCACATTCCAGTCAGTTAGAACACTATGTGAACAGTATCAGAGCGTCAAAGCTGCTGTGAAAGATGAACCGATGATATTATACAACAACGTGAAGCGAGCAATATGTCAACAAAGATAGCGGTCCGGAAAAGTATATATTCGAAATGCAATTGATCATAATCACCCTGTACCTGATTACGACGATGGAACAACTGTAAGCCATGTGGTAGCAAGCATTCTCGATTGACTTGTCGATTTTGAAAGGCAACACGCCACAAGTATGGTAAAAATCGGCCACATTC